>PVIH01006206.1:49466-114183 GCA_004025045.1 Sigmodon hispidus | reverse complement strand
AGTGGTACTTGCGCCGCCGCTCATGTTTGAGTTCCTTGTAAGAAATGCAGTAGCTGAAAACCACATAGGCTGCCAACACCATGTTAATTCCAGAGATGCTGCCTTTCCGCACATTGATGTACTTGTTGTAATACCGGTCATGACCTCTCTGAAAGGCTCCCACAATGCCACTGGGGGTAAAATTCCGCATCAGTATCCAACTTGGCAGCTCTCCAAGTCTAACTTCCATGAGCTTCTTCTCCTTCAGTGGCACGAGCGACGCCATCTTGCAGCCCTGGTGTCGGCAAAGCCGGAAACTGCTATTTTCAAGGCTATTGGTTGCTCTCTCCAAACTGATGGTGAGGCTCTATCGTTGAGGGCAACACTTACATTTCAAAGGAAGAGTTGTGAAGCTGGTTGCCTAACTAGAGATCTCACCCATACTCATTAAACATTCATGGTAGTTTGCATGTTACCAAAGGATAAATATCACCCAGCCCCCAACCCTACAACTAACAACTGTACGATATACTTGTCCAAAAGTGGCACAAATGTTATGGGGTCATCAACCACTTTCTGATTGTATTTCAAGTCCACTCCATAAGATGCAGCCTATACCTGATACTGCTAAGGTGTCCAAGAATACTCTTGAGACAAGGTAGGTCACAGATCCTAAAAGAAAACCTACTACAATTATTCTGCTAAATGAACATAGCAATAAGATGCCTCCTAATGACATGCTGATATGCCCATAGATCAGTGCCTTGCTCAGCCGTCACTGAAAAAGGTTCTTGCAGTAGATGGGAACCAACACAGAGACCTATAACTGGACAATGTGCAGAGAAGGAGACTACGGAGCTCTCAGTTCTAACTAGGATGTCTCCATCAAAGCCCTCCTCCTCAAGGATGAAGGATCTATGTGGAAAAGGAGGAGGAAAGACTGTAGGATCTAGAGTAGATGGATGACTGCAGGGAAACAGTATCTGCAAGTCACAACAGGACTGATATGCCTATGAACTCACAGAAACGGCAGCACACACAAGGGCTGCACAGGTCCAAGCACTGAGATAGGGAAGTGGATCCAGGCTCCGGCGGAACACACAAGGGCTGCACTGGTCCAAGCACTGAGATAGGGAAGTGGATCCAGGCTCCCACACCTACACAAGAAAATGGCTGCAAGTGACACTGGCAAAGGACAACCCAGTTTTCTCCATGACTTACTGGGTTTATCAACCAGACTTCAGGGCAGGCACCATGCCCAGGAATAGTTGACCAATGCAAAGCAGATGCAGTGGTATTTTTGTAGACTTTTGTATTGTTTTGACAGGTATTTTTTGTCTTGTGTGTCTTTTGCCTGTTTATTGTGAGTTTTTTTTTTTATTGTGTGTGTGTCTTGGGTTTTTGTGGTGTTTTAGTGTTTGAGAGATAGAGAGAAAAATATAAAATTGGGTGAGTAGGGAAGTGGAGGAATCTAGAAGGAATTGGAGGAGGAGAAAATAGGATTAAAATGTAGTATATGAAAACAAATTTTTTTCTTTTTTTTAAAGTACAAGCTTGAAGCCAGGGTTCCTGGGTTCAGTTCGTGGCAATGTCACCCCTCAGCCGTGTGGTTTAGCCTCATTGCACTTGAGTTTCAACATCTATATATATTAAAAAAATGTCATAAATCTCTGCTTTTGTTTGCCTAACAAGGGGAATAAATAATTTTAAAGTGAACTGATAATATATACATGAAATATTTAGTACTTGGCTATGTGATGTTTAATAAGTGTCAGCTAATCTGATCACTGCCTTAATTATTCCTATTATTATTCATATTGCTGAGAAATTCTCAATAATCTAGCCCAAGCATTTTATTTAACATATGATCAGTGAAATGAGGCTGGGAGATAAAAAGGGCCGTAGGAGGTCATAAAACCAAGAAATTGAGGTCAAGTCCAATTTATTTCTGTGGTTTTAGGAAGGTTCAAGGAAACAGCTATTGAGAGACAGGGTTTTAGGACTGGAAGAAGGAGAAGCAGAGCTGACCAGGAGGTTCCTGCATGAGCCAGGAAACCTGCCCTCCATCTCTCCCACCCAGGCCCAAGACCATGGGGAGACCACAGACGGGAACATGTGGGTGGGAGCATCTGGGTGACGTGCAACGGTGATGGGGGACTAAAGTCTGAGACAGAATAACTGCACAAGTGAGGTGGCTCCAAGGCTCGTGCCCTGCGAGCTGGGGACCCACACAGAGGAGGGAAGGAGAGAACCGACGCCATAGGACTGCCCTCTGACTTCCACACCTGCCCATACCTCACACCATGCACATAGACAACAATAAAGAATTAAAAATTAAACCAAACACCCTGGAGGGCCAAAGTGGCAGGACAGAGGGTAAACCTGAAAACCCTAACTCAGCTCTGGGGGAAGTTCCAGGAGATAAAGAAACAGCATAAGATTCCAAGAGAAAAGCAATGGGTGGAGGTAGATATTTATAGATCTTTAGGAGGAGACTAAAAATAGAGTCAAGCAGACATGTCACGTGGGCTGTTTTAAGTCAATGGTGCTTCTAGGAACCACATGGCTCTTCGGAAAGAGATACAGCCTCCCCCCTCTCCCTCCACCATCCAAGGAGATAGGAACAACTGCCTGATTATATAGAATCCAGACTAGTACAATTTGGAGCAGTTTTGAAAGAACAATGGGTTATCCACTGGCCAGTTTACTGAGCACTTCCTTGGTGGCCCTCTTCTCTCTGTTTAGCACTAGGGCAAACATGAGTGACGTCAGCCACAGCCTGGGTGTGTGTGAACTTCAGTGAGGTGGGCAGTGGGGCATGAGTCCAACACCACCTGTGGAAGGGGGCTGCCGACAGAAGCATGCTTTCACAGACGGAAGCATGATGCCAAGCACATAGCAAGGACTTTGGGGTTGGATGGCAGGGATGACCACTCCAACTTAGAGATCCATAAAATGAGAAATGAAAGATTACAAGCAATTAACTAGGCAAGGAGGGAGAAAAATATGAAGAAAATGTTCTAGGTGGGGGAAATGGGTACACATAGGATCCAAGGAGGGAGGGAGGCAGCGTTCATAAGTAGAAGAAAATTAATGAGAGAGTGCAAAGGCTGAGAGTAATTGGATTCAGTCTGAGAAAGTAGATAAGTCCACAGGGCCATGTGGACCAGACTATTGGGCTGGTTACTGTACAGAGCACCATGGGACTTTGTGGAACAGACCCTGGCACTTAGAATACTAGAACACAGCAGTCTATGGGGTTGTGGGGATCAGGAAAAGCAAAGAACAAGAAAAACCCATGGGTATACTTTAATCATTAGATTAGATCACATTTGAATTTGGAAGGGGTGGTCTTGATTATAGAGTGGAAAATAGAATGGTTTGGTTACTCTGGGATATACACTGGAAGCCTTATTCAGGACCCATTAAAGCTAGTAAAGTCTGAGTGAGGGACTGAAGATGGCATTGGAACCAGGATGGTACTGATGGGGGATGGAAATAAATGCACATCATGATATCCATGAGAGATATTCAGTACAGGGAAATCCCCAAGAATATAGTGAAGGACTGGAGTGTTGCAGTTGGGTGGAGTGGGTAGAGATTAGGTATGAATTCTTTTCTGATTCATACCCCTAGATTGATAGGGTTGCAAATACTCAGGTGAGGAAACTGGAAAGGGGCAAACGCTTCTGGTTTCCCGTGAGTGGTGCTGTTTGGTGTTCACATCTGTGAGGAGATGTGATCGGAAGTGCTGGCAGCAACAGAGAACTCTCGTGCTCTCTTCAGAGCTCCACAGAGACAACGATGACCAAAGCAAGTTTCTTGCCCTCAAATAGCTCCTGCTTAGGAGGGTCTGCTCTTGGAGTCACCTGAGAATTGAAGTCCCCCACACAGGGGACTCAGCTATTCAACCTGGAGAGCTGACAGTGTCGGCAGGGTATTGAAAGCTCCCCTGGGGAGTCAGGGCTGAGAACCAGCATTCCGAATGTGGAAGACCTATCCTGGCCTGTGTCTAATTGCACGGAGGGGAAATCACAGCTGAATCATGTCTTAGGCCCTAAGAATTTGCAACAGAAATACTGAAGTACATGGGTATAATGGGAACAGTGTCATTTGGATATTAAACCAATATATTTTCATCCCTAGTAATTCCTGTTCCCTGGCTGTTCCATGGCTCACTATGAGTAGAGCCTGGCTGTCTTAGATCAGAGAATTCCTTCTAGATACACAGAAATACCTCTTTTGTATCAAGGGGGTGAGGGGTGGGGATGGGTAACTACTGATAACAGGTGACCCTTACTCTAGAAGAATTGACACCCCAAGAAGAGAAGAGGCATTAGTCAAAATAAAGGCAGGGTGTGACGCACACCAGTAATCAAGAAATGACATAAATGCTAAGGAATTTCAGAGAAATGTAAGCCTACTTGTGTCTATCCTATTACCCTGTCCAGTGTCTAGCTACCTCTTCCAAGTCACAACAAAGGAGCCTGTCCTTGACCCAGTCTGAGAGCACACATCTCTCAGTTTTCCTGAAGAGCAAAAACCAAAACAGAACCTGGTGGAAAACTACACATACCCCAGGCAACAATACTTCACCCCAGTGCCAGGTGTTAGCACCCCACCCTCCTCAGGAACAGAGCCAAGCACTGTTCCAGACACTCAGATCTTCTCTCCCTCAGGCTGACAGTAAGGTGTTGGCATTCATCAACATGATTAGAAAGAAAGAAATAGACTGCTGTTTGTGTGTGTGTGTGTGTGTGTGTGTGTGTGTGTGAGAGAGAGAGAGAGAGAGAGAGACACCTCGTCTTCTACCCAATTGCTGTTACTTCGCTTTCTACTCTGCCCCCTCCAATTCTTCCTAATGCCCCACTCACCTATAAACAAGCCCTCGGGTTCCCTAAATGTGGTTGACTATTTTCTGTATACCTTAGCAGAGTTGGCTGCCTTAATTCGCACTTCTCCATGGTGATTAGAGACACCCCTGACCTTGGCCTTTCTGAGGAGACTATACATGAGAATCAGACAGGGTTTATAACATTAAGGACTCAGGGTAAGATTTAATAAATTTAATTTAATACCCAGTGGGAAGCTACTTAAGGTGCCTGAGCTGTAAAATCAAGGTGTTCCAGTGAGGGTAACAGACAGCTACCTGCCCAACCGGCTTGGCCTGTGAGGAGCTACTGAGCAGAAGGTCCTTGACAAGAATCCAGCCTCAGTGCTATTAAGTATATCACTGATACCCAGAATATACTCTGAGCCAACACCTCCTTATGATACCTATGTCTCTTAAAGCAGGACATTGAACCTCATAAGACCTTTCTGCTGCACAGTCCAGAGACTATTTTAGCTAACCAGGGACTCAGATACAGACATGTAACCTTTGCTAGAGCTTTTATTAAATTACTGCATCCAACCAATAGGTAATCATTGTCATCATTACAGTAATAATCATAGAGATCTGTGAGGCACTGGAAATTGTACTAGGCACAGTGGCACATAGAAATCACCAAACTGAACTCAAAAAGTCCATCCTCAATGAAATTAAAGACGAGAGGTGTTTGTTATAACTCCCAAATATTCATGGTGAGAGACAGAATAGAACAGAACATGAAAGAACATGAGAGGAAATGTTGAGGCAGTCCCAAAGGCAGAGAAGATACAAAAATGACCCAGGGGAAAAGACTGGGAAACGTGTCTAGACAGGCAAGAGTGACATTTTAATTGCAGCCTAGAATGTAGAGTCTAACAAACGCAGAAAAATCCTGAATCTAATTATTTGGAAATTAAAGCAACAATAGCAAGAAGAATGTTTGTATCTTCCGACTGAAAAGAAAGAAGCACAGGAGTCATTCCTTCATTCCCTACAGTCATCCTCTGCAACTTACTGCTTCCCAGGAATGTCCAGTCCTTGGGTGCTGAGCCCCATGTAGAGCCGCTTGAACCTACATGTTTCTTGCACCGGCAGAAAGCATATGGGCTGGGCTCTGCTGCAGGATGGCTGGAATCTTGCTCTCATCCCTTAGAAGCATAAAAGCGTTTCTCAGATGCAAAGAATAATTAACACACACACACACACACACACACACACACACACACTTCTTGCTGATGAGAGCTCTGTGGTATTCACCCTACTGGGTTAGAACTCCATCAGCAAGCACATTTTATTCAAACACTTTCTCCACACTTGAGTTCTGCATAGTTTCCTTGTTTACCTCCCTAGGATGGACACTGTGTAGGTCAACAGTTCCCTGCTTTACTAGGACTTACTGTCCAGCTGGAGATTTAACAAGTAATAATAATTCAAGGTGTTCAGAAGACAGAGCTTGGGTGTGTACACAGCAGAGAAAACATGCAAACACCGACACAAAACAGTATCACAGGAGAAGCCCAGAGACCCATTCCAGTAGGAAGCCTGGGACACCAGAGTGGTTTGAACATGTGTACCACTTGCATAGAAACTCAACTTCATCATTTTTTAATCATTTATATAGGTGATCCCTGTTAGCTGTGGCAGCAATGAGTTAGGGAACGCTCACCTAACTCACCTAAATGAGAGTTCCCTAACTCCTTGCTCCTACAGGAGACACACTGCTGCTCACACCAAAGCCTGAAACCTCTTTGATAAGTCTCCTCCTTTTTCTGAAGGTACCACACTGTTTCTCATTAACACCCACAATTCAATATTCTTGTCTGGTAGAAGGGATGCGGAGGCCAGGGGCTACAGTAGAGAAACTGCCAACATGACTGCTCCTTGAGATGGTTAAGGGTTTTTTTTTGTTTGTTTTTTTTTTTTTTAATTGTAGATATGAGAGAATAGCCAGAGGCATCTGGAAGATCCAAGAGCAGAGAGAGAAAAAAGAAGACTGAACATGACCAGCAGACTGGACATGGCCAGGGCCAGGGAAGCAGAAGAGTGGGAGAGAATAGTGTTGATATCAAGAGAGCAAGAGCTAGAGAATAGAGGAATAGAGCAGAGAGAGAGAGAGAGAAATAGTTAAAATAGATAACAGGGGCAGAGGGAAAAACCTTGCCCTTACAGAGAGATTGCATGGGTACCTGGGAGGAGGAAGCCTGGGGAGATGAGCACAGCATGCTAGGGTGGAGGTTTTGAGATATATAACAGGTATTTGTGATACCGAGGGAGCCTGGAGGCCAGCATGGGCTTTTGTATGCAACCACAGGCATCCTTTACTTGTTCCTTCAGCCAGAGGTTAAGCGAAATGACTCTTCAGTAGATGAGAACTAGCTTCACCAGCTCCCAAGAAACAATGGCCTTTTTCTCACTTCCAGAAATCCCATAGTCCATCTTGAGCTCATTTCTGCACATATGTATGGACTGCCTTTTAGGATTTTCGAAACTGGAGTTCCCTTTGAACCTGACAGTATGTGACATCGCATACTTCTCAGAGAGGCCATGGCAGCCTTCCTCCACTCAGAAACAGAATACACCTATTCAGTACTGTGTTTAATGGCTGTTTCAAATAGCACAGAAACATAGCATTAAATAGACCATGAGGACACTTGTTACCAGTAAAAACCAAAGCAAGAGAGAGTGTTACCCTGTCTGTCTGCCTTCAGCTGAGCAATGTGCATATTAGCAAAGGAACTCACCATGCCGGATCTACCCATTAGTAAATTCGGATGGACAGAGTGCTCCTGTGGGGACACACAGCAAACTCAGTGGGCAAGGAAAGTGGCAGGCGTGGCGTTGTGTGACTGATGCAGCCTCTGCACATCCTGGTCCAGAAGATAAAGGAGAGGCAATAGAATTGAATGGAGGCTACTAAGCCAGGAGACACTACCAGATGGGAAAAACCAATGGAGAGCCTACAGAAGAGCAAGAAGCAGGTGGTGTGCGTAACATTCTGAGGAAAGGACACTAATAGGCAAGCAGTGGTGGGCAGAAGGGCTAGAGGTTATACCCACATTGTGCTGCCCCTGAATCCCCAGGATGACTAGGGAGAGGTTGGTCTAGACAAAAAGAAAACAGCTCTGCAGCCCCCACCTCAGCATCCTTCTAAAACCCAGCAACCTAGGATCAAGGTAGGCTGAAGATGGAGGAGTGGGTTTGTCCTATTCCATCTTCAAATCAGAGAAGTCTGAAAGGCTCCCTCTTGGCAACCAGGTGGCTGGTCCCGACTGTGGGAGTCCTCTTTAGCCTACTAAAATCCTTAACAGGCCTAAAGTGCTCAACAGTGGCTGGTGTGATCATTATACAGCTCTTTCTGGATAAGGAACAGATGAGTGAGGGTAAGCTCTTGAAACTCACTGGAGGCTGGCTGCTATGAGCTCAGGTCTAAATGCTGCCCCAGGCTCTTGCAACTCACTGCTCTGGGATGGATTCTGTATATCCAACTTCCTAGACCCTTCTTAGTTGGGTCTAGGGAGGATTGGCCAATGGGCTCCTCAAGACAAGTCAGCAGGAACACTAGGTGGTGGCAGTCGCTGTAGACAACCATCCTGGGACCCCTGAAATAGGACAAGGAGACGGTGGTGCTGTCCGTAGATGGGCTAGCCAAAGGAGCACCCACAGAGCAGGGCCACCTTTTCCCCCAGTGAATTTTTCAACTTTTGGGGCACCTAACTCCCTGGACATGTCCTTGTATTTTACACACCTACTTAACACACTGCATTATGGGTAAAATGGGATTCTGAGAAAACTTTCCTGGAAATGCCCAAGCTGAAGGAGACACAGGGGATCCAGAAACAGAAGAGAAATACAAGCCCCACATCTGTCAGGATCGGGACCATTGCTCCTTAGCCCTGCTCGATCTTTTACTAAAAAGTGTGTTCTTGTGTTCTTACTTGCTCTAATTAAACTCTTGGCTAGTTACTCAACTCCTGTCTCCCATATGGATTCTCCTCTTTGGGGAACACAAGAATCGAGACTGCTGCAGAGGTGAAGACCAGAGGAAGCTCCAGATTTCCCGGCAACACAGCATCCCTGTAAGAGTAAGTTAAAGATCTCTGTCTTCCAGAGTCCAGCTGGGCAGCGCATGGATTAGTCTAAACCACTCAATCCTCAAATCCTACCCTGCTGTTCCCCCAGCTTCCAATCGGGGCTAGCTTCAGAGGCTATCACCCATGCCACTCACACCATTACAGGACCACACATCATGTGATACCCCTCCTGTCATTGTTTTGAAATTCCCAATTATTTCTGAGCAATTGTAGTTCAGTGAACAGAAACTGAGTGCCTCTAATCCCCCAATTTCCTTCTCCCATGGGTTGCTTTGTTGTTGGCTAGACCTGAGGACAAAGGACAAGTCTGTGCAAGCAGCAACTACTTCGTTAAAAAAACTTTCCATCCCTAAATGAGCATGTACATTTCTATTCCGGTTATGGAGACGGCCGAAGTGTGTAACTTAATCGCGCTGTTGTTTGCTCAATCTGGCTGCAAACTGTGTAAGCGCTATCCTCCCAGGGGTTTTCTGCTGCCGGCTGGGAATTAGCCACACACGTCAAGCTCGTTACATGATTCTCTCTGGGTTCTGCTCTCCAACTCTCCAGTCCTTGGTATGCTGCATTTCAGCCCCAAGCAAAGCCCTCTAGTGTGTCAGTGAACTTGAGCATGCACCCTTGAGAAAGCCCAAACAATGAAACTCTAAGCTCACAGCGTTCCTTCCCACCCCCTCCAGGTATATGATAAGGCTTAAGTCTTTTGAAATCCCTTTCTAGGCTCTTTCCCACATTTCTTCTCCCCAGACCAATCTAGATATAAAATGAGATGGAAAAAAAAAA
The DNA here is from genome assembly GCA_004025045.1 of Sigmodon hispidus. Lineage (NCBI taxonomy): Eukaryota > Metazoa > Chordata > Mammalia > Rodentia > Cricetidae > Sigmodon > Sigmodon hispidus. Next base: position 104,463 of record PVIH01006206.1, on the reverse strand, counting down.
AAAATCAACAAATAGCTACAGGTTCTAGAGCCTCAGTAGTTTATTAAACAGACAACTGCTTGAAACTAAACTATCATGGTCAAACAGATCTGAAATTGGCTGTTAGTCAGAAAAACTGTGATATGAAAATGTCTAGTGCTGTTGAGAGATACAGCAAAGGCCACCTGGAAGGGTATGGTTGAGAGGAAGAGGTTGGCAGGAGACTGCGGTTCGAGCCCTGGAGCTGGATTACATACTCCTATCCTCCAAGCCTCAGTTTCTCCCTCAGACAAATGTTTTCCAAAATTTTTGTCGAGAGTAAGATTAAATAATAAATAAGGCCATGGGGCCCCAAAGCCCTTTGTGAAATCTTATACCCTTACTCCAACGATGCAGGATCACATGTTGTGTAGATTCACAAGGCTGCAGACTGGCTGAGTTTAGCTGGTCCTTTGAGAACTGACAGGACCCTGAAAAGACTTCAAGAGAACCCGGGCTCCCAGGGAGGTGAGATCAAAAATGCATCAGAAAGAATTTCCACTCTCCATGACCTGCCAGCCCTTGGCCTCCTAAAGCAATCCAATGCTGAGCCTGCAAGTGGTGAGCAGGGTTGAATTCTTCACACTTTTAATTACTTCATGATTTGTACACATTTTGACGGTTGCTTGAAGACTGTTTTATTAATTCACAGATTTGCACTATTTTTTTTTTCTTTCCCTCTGGCCATCTGGCTGAGCTAGTTACAACTGGGCATCTGGGGAAAGAGACTAAGCCTCCTGCTGCGCTAACCTAGGTGGTTTGGGAATCATACCCCAGAGAATGCACCAGAAGTCACTGAGGGGAACAGATGGGGAGGGGAGCTGATGGGAGCTTGTTTCTTCTGTTTCCTCTGCTTTAAGACAAGGTCCCCAGTTACTCCTAGTGTTTAACACCAACACCCATACACTCCTGTGGGCATACGCCAGACTGAATGCACGCCTCAGGAAGAAAGCTGTGTTTGGCAGACTTATCTACTCCATAAACTTTCCCATCCAGCCTGTTTAAATGAGGAGAGGACCCTATAGGGCTGGGTCTCCATAGTGATCTGTATATAACATCCAAATAGAAGACCTTGTGAGATCCTGCAATGTGACGTTTTCCACAGAGGATATCCCATGCCAGGGGTCTGTTCCAAGTCCTGGTGCTGATTAAAAATAAAGTCCTGGGCCTCTTTCTACCTATCTAACATGGGATGGTGATATGCCATTGCTAGGCTACATTGCTGAGTACTGATACACTGTAGAGTCCTAAATACTGTAAAGCACTGATCACAGGTAGAAGACAGTTGCAACCGGACAACTAGGTAGGGAGGTAACCCAGTGGTAGACTTGGGCTCTGCTTTTAAATGAGAAAGGTCTCAAGGTTAGATACTGGCAGGAAGTGGGAGAAATAGTTGAGACTTCCAGGGCTCAGGTCAACTCTGAAATTGGTGGTGAGCAGCAAGGGAGTGTCTATGTTCTCCGTTGGCCACTGCTCGTCACTGGAACATCCCTGGATAGTTTATCAGTATGTTTTTGTACCCTGCCTTTAGAAAGAGGTTTCAACGGAATCCAGCTGAAGAAACAGCAGAGACTGGAATAGAGGCTCAGTGGAGGGGGTGAAGGAGAGAGAGAACACAGAGCTGCCAGAGAAACTGCCCCTTCCTTTAATTACAAGTCAAATGAAAACAGCCATTTGTCTTGCAGATTGATGGGAGCCTGTGGATAGCCAGGAGGCTGGTTTCCCTGTGCAGCAGCTCTGGGTAATTTACACCTACATGATGAATGTCCTTGTTCCCTGTTAGCAAGGAGCCCACAGGTCCAGTCCCTCTAAACACATGGGGATATGGATGTACAATGGAGGCGGTGGTTTATTCTGAGGACTTACATTGAACACCACCTGTGAACCTTGCCTGGTTCCTGCCTCCCTAGGCAGAAACTTAAAGATAGAATGGTGGGGGGCACAAAGAGGGAAAGGTGGGTTCCTATAGCCTTGATGACATTCCCCACTCAATCTTGTAGCCCAGCACAAGTACACAAGGGACCAGAAAGGCCACTCCATCCATCCAGTCCACTTCTCTTGTCTGACCACTTGGTTCACAGCACTCAGCCCTTCCTTCTGCAGCCAGGGTGGCTTTATGCCTTGTCAAAGCAATTGATGTGTCAACTGGCTTGGTTATTCTTGATGTTTCTGTGGGCCTATTTTTGAATATTCACAAAGAAATTAGTGGGTTAGGAGTAAACCAGATCACTTCCCAGATTCCATAATATGGGTAGGCCTTACCCAATCAGTGGAAAGACCTAGGCTGAACCAAAGAATGATTTCCACTAACCAAGAGTGATTTCTGCTAGACACCGTCAGACTTCACCTACAATATCAGCTCTTCCGTCTCTAGCTCTTGGCTTAGCATGCATGTTTTAGACATTAGCTACCATAACCATGTAAGCTGGATCCTTACAACAAATTTCAATACACACATACACATACACACACACACACACACACACACACACACACACACACACACACACCTGTTTCTCTGCAGAACACTTGACTGACTGATACACCAGGAACTAAAGAAGCCCAAGCTGAAGCTGGCAGCTCCTTACTTGCAAGCTCTCCTTGCAGAGACCCTGGAGGGTCCCAGCAACTGGCATTTCTGCTTTCTAAGTAGGCCGTGCTCATAAGAGCATCCCCATTTTGAATTTAAGTGGAAGCTCAATGGGGCAGGTTGTGAATCTGCTCCCTGCCTCTGCTGTGGTCTGTGTGCCAGCTTTCCCATGTTCTAAGGACTTGCTCCAGCTTGATTCCCTTGAGTCTAGGAAGAAGTTCTTGAAGAACAATGCTAAGGGCCAAGGTAGGAGAAGGATGGAAAGAACATGAGGGAGAACTGAGCAAGGAGACAGCCTTACCATGGTCCACACTCAGCACTTGCTGACCTTAGCAGCCTGGAATTCTGGTCAATAGACTCTGTCTCTGATGGTTATAGAGGCCAGCTTCCTCTGATGTGGCATTTTCTGTTACAGATCCACTTCCTTGTAACTTGCCTCCTCCCCTGCACCAATGGTGGCCAGTGCTGAGTTGGCTTATCATAGAAGAACTGAATGCCCCACCCTGCCCACAGCCCCAGGGTCCCTGTCTCTCCATGCTGGTATGTTGGAGTCTCCCCACACCGGCTCGCTGGGGCACCTACACGTCAGCCAAGATATGAGTTCATCTCCATGTGTTTTTCATCTTTTGGGCACCCAAGAGACTGAATTAGCATGAAATTCAGTGCCCCAGGCTGAGATAGGCTCTGGGTGTTGGCAAAGCCAACAGCTGACTCAGCAGTCTTTGAGCATGCCCTTGGCACTGTCGAGGGCCCTTTTCTGAACACTAGTTCTCTGAAGACCCAAGGCAGCCACCGCTCCCAGGGAGAAGGGCTGATGAGGCCCTTCAGCAAGGGTACCTGCACTCCCAGACCAGCTCTGTCCCAAAGGAATGACTCACATTTGCAATGCTGCCCCACCAAGCTCCGAACTCTCAGCTTATCTGCACAAGTCACAGCCAGGACACACACATTCAGACTCAGACAGATGAACAAACATGATGGTCATCCCTTAATGCCATGAAAGAATTTTCCCTTAGTGTTTTATTTTTAAAGCAATTTATTGGTTTGTGTGTGTGTGTGTGTGTGTGTGTGTGTGTGTGTGCATAGTATATGTACATGCTTGTGTGGTTGTATGCATGTATGTACAGGTGAATGTACATTTGTACACACATATGGAGACCAGAGGTTGATGTTGGCTGTCTCCTCTTGCTCATCACCTTATCTTTTGAGACCCTTATGTTATTCTTTGAGAGCCTGGGGCTCACCAACTGGGCTAGCCAGCCAATGAGCTTCCACCCTGGGGTTACAAAAGGCTGCTATGGCTTTTATGTGACTGCTCCAGATCTGGATTCAGGTCCCCACACCTGTACAAGAGCAGGCCCTTTACTACCTATATGTCTTCCCTACCCCAAACTTTTTTGCATTCACAAATTTATTGTTAAAAATTCAGAAAATAGAGACTAGAGAGAAAATAGGGCCTCAGTGGTAAAGAACACTGGCTGCACTTCCAGAGGACCCAGGTTCAATTCCCAGCCTCAACATGGCAGTTCATAACCATCTCTAGCTCTAGTTCCGGGGGATTCAATACCCTCCTCTTCTCTCTGAATGCACCAGGAATGCCCAAGGAACAGACATACATGTAAACAAAATACCCATAAACATATTTTTTAAGGAAATCTAAAACAACATTTAAAAACTTTTTTCAGAAATGAAGTAAGAAGACTTTAAGTTTTCAGATAATAATATAGGAAAAGTGAAGCAAGGCTGGGAAAAAAATGACTTAGTGGACAAGAGGCACTCACAGAGGAAGCAAGAAGACCTGAGTCTGAATCCCCAGGACGCACGTAGAAAGCTTGACATGGCTGTACATGCTCGTAACCACAGTGCTGGGCTGTGGGGGTGAAGAGAGACGGATCCCGAGAGCTCGGTGAGCAGCTAGCCTTGCTGAAAGCACAAGCTTCTGGTTTGTACAGTGTCTTATATGAAGGAGGTGGCCAATAACAGAGGACAATACCTGGCACCCTCTTCTTCCCCTACCTCACATACTCCAAAGACTTAAAAAATTAATTTAAAAAACTTAGAATAGTCTTGAAGGCCTTTCAACATTTTCTACATATATAATAACAGGCTTTTAAAAAAGAAAACAGGATCCTTTAGTACATACTGTATTGCAAAATTAAAAAAAAAAAATCTATGAACTTTGGAGCCTGCTCCATCAAGTGAGAAGTTCAGTGTGAGCGTGGTGGATACCCCAACTTTCTTGGGTGTTGATTGTCTTTTCATTTTAAATAGTATGCTCTCCTAGAATCTTAAACTCTTTGCAAAGCATAATTTACCATCTAAAACTCTAGGAAGATGTAATTTGGCAGGTGCCTTTGTACTGAGTTTCCATCTATAGAAGCAGCCCCGGAAGCCTCTGCTCATGCATTCATCCATTCACCAAACGCCAATTACATGCAGCTGTGCCCTGGACAACACTTGAGTTTGTGCCTGGTGTTCTAGGCAGTTTGGTCCAACATGGTGATGCCTCACCAGGATCTGAGTGCCATGCCACTCACTCTCATAAACCTCCAGTCTCTAGCATTTCATTATAATGACAATCAATCAATCAATAAAAATAAAGATAAAAATAAAAACCCTGCCCTTATCAATGTGAGCCAAAGGAGTAAGGAGCAAATAGGTCTTCGTTTTGGTGGACTTTATATTCTAACAAGAATGCAGTCAGTGCTAAGTAAATGAAGATAAGACATACCACACTGGCGGTCATAAGGTAACAGATGTGGCAGGCAATGCTTTACGTTATCTTGGCACAGAGATTATTTTAGGCTTCCTTGAAAAGACACAACTTGACTAAAACCTGAGAGGTAAAAATAAACCATCATTCGCCTGAGAGAGAGAAAGTTTGGGAAAAAGAGCAAGAGCAGAAGCCCCAAGGCAAGGCAGTGTTGGGAGTATTCAGGTAATAAAAAGTGGGGATGAAGCTGGTGTACAGGGTGGGAGGAAGCAGAACAATAGACAAGTGTGTCACTGGAAGGAATCCCAACTCAGTCCCAAGCACCCTAGGATGTCATGAACTGGCAAAAGGCAATGTGACCTGATTTGTAGACTTACAAACTCCCTTTGTAATCCCTATAAATTGATGAATGTCCTGGAGGAAGCAAGAGTGAACACAGAAACCAGTCAGGAGGCCACTAAGGTACCCAGGGTGGCGATGATGTCTTCAGACTTAAATCTCAGGGACAGGACAGCGTGTGGAGAGAAGCAGACCTCATGAGATATGTTGGTTGTAGTAATATATTTTATATTTAATAAAATCAGTCTGAAATATCAAAAGACATAGCCATCTCCCCAGCCTTTTTGTTTGTTTGTTTTTGTTTTGTTTGTTTGAGACAGGGTTTTCATATAACAGTCCTGGCTGTCCTGGAACTCACATATCACCACACCTGGCAGAACTGTTGTTGTTAGTAAAGACAGGGATGAGAACATTTACAGACAAATCCAGCTGGGATGAGTCTGAGTTTGTAGAAAATTTTGCGCTGCTGAACAGGGTGTAAGACTCTGTGTAGTCCCAGAATCCTTACACTTCACACCCTGAGCCTCTGAAGGCATGTATGTTCAAACTGAATTATACCCCCTACCTGAGCCTGAGTCTCCTGGAGACCTCCCTCAACCTCTGACTAAAAGAATGCAGTAAACACCCATCCCAGTTAGCTTTTATTTCAACAAGATACATGCCAGGAGTCACCTGGGAAGAGAAGACCCCAAATCAGGCATTTTCTCCATCAAATTGGCTTGTGGCATCTGTGAATCACTGTTTTACCTGCTAATTCATATAGAATGGCCCAACCTAGTGTCTGCCATGCCACCCCTGGGCAGGTAATCTTGGGTTGTATGAGAATGCTGGCTGGTAAGCCAGAGTGAGCAAGCCAGTCAGCAGCACCCCTCCATGATCTGCTGTTCATTTCTTGCCTTTAGGTTCCTGTCTTGAGTTCCTGACTTGGTTTCCCTCAACAATGAACTGTAAATTAAAAGCCAAATAAACTCTTTGCTCCCTAAGTTGGTTTTGGTGAGTGTGGTGTTTAAATAAAAATGGCCCACATAGGCTCATAAATTTGAATGTTTGGTCACTAGGGAGTGGCGCTATTAGGAGGTAGATGTGGCCTTGCTGGAGTAAGTGTGTCACCCAGGGTGGGCTTTGAGGTTTCAGAAGTTCAGGCCAGGCCTGGTATCTCACTCTCTTCCTGCTGCCTGCCAATCCTGATGGAGAATTCTCAGTTCCCTTGTCCAGGGAATGAAATGCCCCAAAGTTTGCGAGATCCTTCTGTTGGAAAGAACAGGTTTGGATTCAGAAGGTCCAAGCCCTAGCGTTGGCTCTGCTGCTGTCTTGTCCACTCTTGGGTCCCATTTTACCTTTCTGCTTTAACTCCAACTTGATCGCTAAGGGAGAAGAGGTCAGTCACGTCTCCCATGGGGCAGCCTTGCCAAAGAAGAAAAGCTGGCTGGAGTTCCTAGATTCCAGAGGAGAGCTAAATAATCTTTGGAACAAATAAATACTCAGCAAGCGATTGGGCCTGAGCACAGTGAAATGCATGCCTACTGTTGCCAACACAAATAATGAAGTTGCATAGCCTGCATTTCCATGGGAGGCTAACATCTAATTTCTGTTTCATGTCTGGTCCATGACACAGCCCAGCATCTTTGCTCACACCAACCTGCCAGCCTGAGGTTGTACCCACTAATCCAGTGAGACTACAGAGGGAATGGAGGGCCGGGGGATAGGGGAAAACACCAAGCAATTAGGCTTAGCTTTGATAAAGGGATAATGTGGTTAAAAATAACCTACAACAGAGATCTAGCAGGAGGTTGTTTCCACACAGGGGGTGTGTGTGCGTGCTTGGGACAGGAAGGGTTACTGGGAGGCGGGAAGAAAAGGGCAGTCTGCAGGCATGATCACTGAGAGCTGCTCATCTCGGATGAGTCAAGGATTTTTAAACTGAATTCTGAGTGCTGGGTAAACATCATAATGATTCACAGCAAAACAAATCATGGCTGATCACTTTATTTATTTATTTTTTTTCCTTACTAAGGGTCTCATACTTGCAGACTAGCTAACATATAATCTCTATATATTATCAGGTCTTAAACTAGGAGTGATTGGCTGGGCCATGTTAATTCAGGTTTATAGAAATTTGAGTCTTACATGAGATCATTTGAATTGTTTTTTTCTTTTTGCAAGGGACATGGCCTAATTAAAATGATAAGTTTGCCATTTCTCAGCTTCTATTCACCTCTTTGCATAAGTGATATGTGATGACCTTAATAAGCTTGGATCAAAGAGAAACATGCTCCAGAAGAACAGTAACCCAGGCCAGGAACCTGAATTCTGTGGGGGCTGGGTGTGTACCACACTGGCAGGCAGCCAGTGTACCTTAGGACAGTTCTCATACTCTCTGGGTTTAGGGTGGTCTTAGTGGTCTCAATGTGTCCCTTCACACACCTGTGCCAGTCTATCTGGGGGATCTGCTCTTTCTGAGGGAGCCACTGCTTGCTCATTTAGTTCATTTTTCCAAAGATAGAAGTGGGTCCAGACATTACCTCAACACAGTGTAGCCATAATTTAAAAACACAAATATTTTCAATGCTAAAAATTTTTTAATAGAAACAAATTGAAAATACATGTGTCACCCGTTTGATCTGTACTACAGCCATGGTCACTGGAAAAGATTAGAGCTACAATGTATTAAGATAAAGTGACCATAAGCAGTTATGTAGCAGCTTCTGAGCAAGCTTCATACATCAATATCCAGGCAGGTGAAGGTCTCCAAGAGATACCAGAAAAGAAGAAAAAGCCCAGCATGGTAACCCTGGAGACAAGGGGTCGGTTGTCACCATTTTCTGGGTAGCCTATGGAAGAGAGATCCAGTCAGTGGAGGCTTATACAGGGTAGAAAGAAAGCTGTCCAGTGTACGTATGCGTGGATGCCTTTCCTGTTGTCTTAGTTACAGTTTCTATTGCTGCAATGAAATACCATGACCAAAAGGCAAGTTGTGGAGGAAAGGGTTAACTTGGCTTACACTTCTCCATCAGTGTTCATCACCGAAGCAAGTCAAGACAGGAACTCAAACAGGGCAGCATTCTGGAGGCAGGAGCTGATGCAGAGGTTGTGGATGAGTGCTGCTTACTGGTTGGCTCATCATGGCTTGCTCAGCCTGCTTTTTTGCAGAACCTGGGACCACCAGCCCAGGGATGGCCCCACCCACAATGGGCTGGGCCCTCCCCCCCCATCACTAAATGAGAAAATGCCTTATAGGGGAATCATCCAAGCATTTTCTCAACTGAGGCTCCTTCCTCTCTAGCTTGTGTGAGGGTGAAACAAAACCAGCCAGTACACATGCCCCCCCCCCAAAAAAAAATAAAGGTTTAGGTGCAAAAGAAGAAGGTTTTCAAAAAAGTTGGAGCTTCCTTTCCTCCAGAGGAGTGGCTGACTGATCTTCAAGAGCCTTGGTTCAGTCCTGAGAGATAGATAAGAATGACAGTATACTACAGATAGTACAAAAAACTTTAGAGTCAAGGCTCAAGTGCCTGAGCCTGAAATGACACAGAAGGGACTGAAATCTAAACCAAGCTGCTGCTACACCATGCTGCCTTCACCAAGCATCACATTATCCTGGCATCTCTAAACTCTTTTCTTTTTAGCAGTAAATGCCCTCAAGCCCATTCCAGACTTCTTTTTCTTTCCTTAAACAGTTTATTTACTCATTTGGTGGCACAAACACACGGCGGGGGAGGCACGCTTGCCACAACACGCATGAGGAGGTGAGAAAACAACTCTGGGGCCTCAGTTCTCTTCTTCCATCTTTCTGTAGGTTCCCAGGGATCAACCCGATGCCACCAGGCTCGTTCAGGAAGCATTTCTGATGCCGAGCTATTTATCCCACAGCCCCCATCCCCCCTAAGATAACATAGAGCTGAAGATACAAAACGAATCAAAATAGATTGTTTTGATTTTGCTATGGGTAATGGGGAAGTAGAATTCAAAGACAGCCACATGCTTGGTGAAACATAGCAGTCCTAGATCTCCCTGGCACCCAGTTTGCAAACAAGGAGCCTGGAGCATAGCCCCAAATTTACTGAAAAGGAAACTGAGGCTGAGAAGTCACACAACCCACTTCACTACTTGGTGGCTGGCTGCAGATTTGAACTCAGCTCTGTTTCATCTCCAGTGGCCTGGAAGGAGTCAGGAAGCTGACCTGAGGCTGATGTCTTACACCGCCCAAAACTTTCCTCTCTGGCTGTGTTTTGACAAAGTGCAACCGAACTTGGTCAACCTTGTATTCTTTTATGTAAATTATCATCCTCCCTTCCTAATTTATATCCAAATTGCTATCCTCTTCTTACAGAGAAACTTCTGGTTGAGCATGAGGCCACCTCGTGGAAGACTCCATCCCTCAGTTACCTGTGGTGACCGAGATGTACGGCACTTCGTGACTCAGGGTCAGATCCTCAAACAGAAGTCCTTGTCCTCCCTTTCAGCTTCCTCCTTCCTCTTGGCCATGCAGAGAAAGTCCTCAGTCTCAAGGAGGACTGAGACCAAAAGAGGAAGAGCTGGGTTCCTGAGCCTGGACGGTCACCATGATTATGGGGGCTGCTTATCTTTCAAAGAAGAGCGACATGACACTGTGTAAACAACTAAGACCTGGGCACTGACTCCTCCTAACTTAGAGGATATATGTGCACAATGGACCCTACTCAGCAAACACACCACACACACACACACACACACACACACACACACACACACACACACACGCACGCACGCACAATTACTGAGAAACACACGAGCACCCTGTCACCCCAGAGACAGACAATGCACAGCACACACAATAACCTGAATGTCCATGTGGTGACTAACCGGATTCAGGCCCCAGGCAAACCATCATGGTGTCCTGGGGTTTGGGACTGTAATTAACACTGAAGACAGGCCTTCAGTAAGAAGGCTCTTGGGGGAAATGACTATCAAGTCTTTCTTCCCAGATGCCATCAAAGCCACAGATTCCTGCAGAGTGAAGAATCTGGTTTTCCAGAAAGGTGGTGTATTTACTTTCTGGCATCTGTCCCTTCTGTAATTCTTAATTCTCCCAACATCACTGATGTCATGCTGGATTCACAGAACTGCAGCAGAAGTAGGCAGCTGTCTAGCTGTTTGCAACATTACACAATCCCAACCCACAGGACTAGATGAGTTTTCTACACTTGTCAGACATCTAAGGCGATATGACTCTTAACAATGGCAATCAGAAGGACTTTAAAATTCATTCCATACCTTCATTTTTATAAAAATGCTTAAAAAGACAGAGGAATTGGAACAGGGAGGCAGCGAGTGGGTAAAATAGTGTAAAGATAGTTCTTGTGTAAGAAATTCTCAAATTTTAAATTAAAGAATCAATGATATGGCTAGAGAGATGGCTCAGGGGTTAAGAGCACTGACTGTTCTTCCGGAGGACCTGAGTTTGATTCCCAACATCCACATGGCAGCTAACAAGTGTCTGTAATTTCAAGATCTGACACCCTTACACAGTTATACATGAAGGCAAGATACCAATTCACATAAAAATAAAAATAAATAAAAATTTTAAAAAGAATTAAATAATTTAGCCTTATTTACAGAATTTTAATTTAAATTTGACTTTTAATTTTAGAACATTTTAGGAAAAACATTGGAAAACATTCTCATTTTTATTTCTATCACAATATATTCAGATTTGGCACACATTTACTTTTTAACTCTTTTGGTCCTTATTATCACTTGAATATACATGACACTGAACAATGTAATTAGCAATTGCTTTGGAATGAAGGCAAGATGATAATCGTATGGAATATATGTCATTTATAGTCTACCACTCCATCTAACCACCATCCATTAGCAGAATGCCCAACATGTAGAATAGTAACTACATTTCATTCTTTAATGTTTTGTCAATTTCAAGTATTTTTTTTCTAAAATTCCATTTATATCAAGCTCAAAATCAGACAAAATTTATAGTCAGAAAGGGAAGACAAAGACAATTTAGGAGAGGACATGAAGTCTTCTACACTAGGGTAGAACTTGCAATCTTAAGTGGTACATAATATTTACGGTTGTAAAAATCATGTACTCCTTTAATCCCAGAGGCAAAGGCAGGCAGAACTCTGTGAGTTCCAGGCCAGCCTGGTCTACAGAGCAAGTTCCAGGACAGTCAGGGCTACACAGAGAAACCCTGTCTTGAAAAACAAACAAAAAGTCATCAGGCTGCACATATAAAGTTCATGGACTTTTATTCATGTAGCTGATTCTTCAATTTAAGATAAGAAGTGTGCCTGAAGGCTCCGATCCCTTTTGGTGATAGAAACCAGTATACACTCTTATCAGGGCAAGTGATGTCAACAGTGTGACTATCTTGAAGGAATCCAGCATCAGAACCTTCCCTGGCTGTTTGACCTGATGTCCCCGGGTCCTGATGACGTGGGCAGGGACTCTAGAGCAACACTACCATTTCCTCTGGGCCACTTAATCTTTCTCTGTAGAATTTCAAGATCAGTGCTGTGTCATTAAATGGCTCCCTGGAGCTTCTTTGAAGTCAGGGGACAATGTTGCAGCAGCCAGAGATGGGATGACAGCCCTCTGAGGTGATTTCTACAAGGTCACCCTGGCGTAGGCCTGGATGAGGAACTGAGTGACATCCTGCTAATAAAAGATCCATGTTGTTCCCTTATTCACTAAATGTAAAGATTCACCCAGGCTTGCTCTCAGAGGAGAAGCTGTATCTCCAGGTCTACTCATTGGAGACTGCTAAAAAGCAATTCCCCCCTCCCCGAAGTAATGCAAATACCCCTTCTTGTCTGAACTTGAGACAGTTCCTCATTGTTTGTTTTTTATACTCTTTACTCTTTTGGGGGCCCACTACCAAGTTCCCAAATAAATCACACATGGAGGCTCATTCTTAATTATAAATGCCTGGCCTTAGCTTGGCTTGTTTCTTGCCAGTTTTTCTTAACTTTAAATTATCCTATCATTTGCCTCTGGGCTTTTCCCTTTTCTTCTGTAATCTTATTTTCACTTACTCTGTGGCTTGCTGTGTAGCTGGGTGGCTGGCCCCTAGCATCCTCTTCTCCTTAATGTCTTGCTCTTTCTTTTTTTCCTCCCAAACCTCCCCTTCTATTTATTATCTCTGCCTGCCAGCCCTCCCTATTCTTTCTCCTGCCTTCCTATTGGATGTTTAGCTCTCTATTAGACCATCAGGTATATTAGACAGGCAAAGAATCACAGTTTCACAGAGTTAAACAAATGCAACACAAGGGAATACCACACATCTTTACATCATTAAACAAATGTTCCAGACCATAAACAAATGTAACAAATCTTAAAATAATATTCTAGAACAGTTCCTCATGTACACAACTGTTCTCTGCTTGTTGGGTTCATCCCGCCTGAATAACAAGGTTAATTGATTCATAGCCAGGTCATCCCTCATCATATGTTGCTTCCTTACAGTCCCTGAGCCAGGGCTGGCTACATCATCTGTAGTCACTGAATACCCAGTGATACATATGTTATCAAAATTGGATCATTATAGAATTCAAACCCCTAACATAATGAGCATAATGTACCAAGAGCACCAAACAAGTGTGGGGAAGAGACTATTATTCCTCAAAATGGTCACCACCAAATGGGAGAAGAAAGGGCGGCCGGAGTTGGTGGTGTTTATGACAGAAGCCGGAGCATGCAGCCCCTGCACACCATCTGTTGAAGCTCTTCATTCTACAAACAAAGACACAGCAGCAGAAGGAGGCATACATTTGACTCTCTGCTCTGAGTCATCCCTTCTAGTCTCTGCTTGTGGATGCTACACTATCTGCCACTCTGCAAACCACGGCTCCCCTGACAGAGGGCCCTATTGGTTTCCGCAAATAGAGGACATCATGAGAGACTGCAAGTTAAGAGTTGAGTTCTTCTGCCAGGCCCTGTAATACTCCTCACCTTGGCACTGGACTTGGTTCCAGCTCCCCATTTTCCCATCCCTTCCTCCCAGCACCAGCTTCATTGTACTCCTTTCCCAGTGGCAGCCTCTAGGAAGAATCACTGCTAATATGTGAGTCCCTGCTCTATTAACCAGTGACTGTGCTCCTAATAAAGCCCCCCTTCCATCCTTTCTCCCTTTGTTCCTTCAGCTTTGAGGGTGGTGGCTGCTTCCTGTATCAGTATCTCTGTGTTACTGCAAGGTCCTCTCTTGCCTTTTATGTCTTACCTGTCTGTGTAATTAATACCCTCCCTTAAATTCTCTGTTCAAATAAGCAGTATGATGCTGTTTTTCTAACCATGTTACTGACTGGTACAGAAGACAAATGCCCTGCCTTATCTGTTTGACCACTGATACTGATCTCAACCAGGATCCTACCTTCATGATCCCAAATCTCAATTTTTTGTCTACTACATCCAACACATCTACTGTCCAACATGATGAAAGAAAATACAGTGACCTAGTGGTATTTAAAGATAGCTGTCTAGATTCGAACCTTGACTTCAACATTTATCAACTACATTATCTAAGATAAGTCACTTTAAAAAAAAATCACTCTCTGCCTCAATTTCCCCATTTGTAAGATAGAGTTGGGAATATAACCTATGTGGTACATGAAAATATAGCACCCCCAATTCAGAAGGGTAATGAAGCTGCAGATGAAAAGAACCAGATGCAGGCAAGATACTGCTCTCATGCATTCACCTAGAAGCAGGATATGAATTTACAAAGTGTACACACACATACACACACACACACACACACACACACACACACACAATCCTCTACACCAGAGATATCAAAGGTTAACCACCAAAGATAACTGTGGACCCTTCTAGTCTTGAAGTGACTCTTTGGGAATCCACATGAACATGCATCCTAGCTCAAATCTGTCAGTAGTTACCTGCCTTTGCCCAGAGTCTCAAAGTCCTTTCCTTTCGATTGTCACTTTCCTATGTCTCCTGGGTTTTGCTGAACATGTTGCATAAGCTGGACTCCATGGTTCTTTGAGAACCACTCGTGTACACATGCATACCTCTCACATACATAGGAAGTATATATGTTAATAAATACTCATTTCTCTCTTAATAAATTGCCTCTTGTGATAGGTGTCCCTTCCAACATGTAAACACCAGGAGCTATATCACCCTTACACAACCACGTGATGCTGAACTACAAGAAAACACATTAGGTACTTTAAACTGTATCTGGCATCACTGTCCTTAGCATCATCATTACTAGCAAGAAGCAATGCAACATACCCAAGAGGACAGTTCTCAGTCACCATCATCCATTTCAACCTCGTTTCCATCTCTTACTCACTGTGGGAGTTCACTTATATGAACCTTACCTACCTGAGCCTCAGCCCACCCCCTCCACACCCATACCATAAGACATCTTGCAGGGTAGAGGACTACACATGAGAAAGCACAGAAAATGTTAGTGAGGTGCCTAACACAAAATGTTCAGTACATGGTATTTGCTATTGTTTTTATCTTTCTAAATCCAGATGAGCCAGAAGTCTCCTTCTGACATCTCTGGGACCTGTGTGCAGTGAGTTTAGAGAAAGGTTACCTCGAATGGCCTCTGGGGAAGGAAATGGCCCTGTATTTTCAAGGCATGCCAAAGGGTGTTGTGGGATATTTGTTCTCTGTGTGAAGGTGTATTGCTGTGATCAGTATACTGAAAGGCCAATAGCTAGGCAGGAGGGATAGGAGGGATTTCTGGAGAAAGAAAGGAAGAGAAGGAGAAATCTAGGCACATGGGAGACACCAGGAAACATGAAAAGGAGACAGGAGAGCAAGATGGAAGAGAGGTAATGCTACATAAAACATAGATTAATATAAACAAGCTAATTTAAGTTATGAGCTGTAGGAACAAGCCTAAGCTATAGGCCAATCTTTCATAATTACTAAGAAGTCTCTGTGTCATGTCATTATAACTCGTTACAGAACAGCCATGGCTACACTCTTACATGACATACAAGAGCTTCCAGCCAGACTGGGGGAAGCAGGAAGCAGGGCTCTAATTGTTCCCTCTTTGCCACTTGCTGCCTCGGGGCCAGGTCAGGTTGTACTTCCAGTTAGCTTCCAAGAATGACTTCTGATAATCTGTGGTATGATGTTGTACAATTCAAATCTCGATGTCAAAAACAAAGTGGTGACCCATGATGGGGATGGGGGGGGGGAGAAGTGAGTAAAGGTATTCTGCTATGATCCTGAGTGGCAATGTTATTAACTTCAAATACCAAATAAATCTTGTTTCCCAGCAAGAATGTCAAAGAGGGAAATAAAATCACTTATGTAATTCTCCTTTCTGATTAAGGAAAAGTATTATTTTATTGAAAGGAAAAAAAAATCCATGATACTGCATCAGAAAGTAATTAAATGGGACTTTAAGGACTAGTGGGTAGCATGCTGGGCAGTATCTTGGTTTGTAAGAACTCACTGTGTGACTTCTTATTGCATACATTATTATTAATAACCATAAGCCAACAGGATTAGGCTGTTGCAATCTGAGATTGCTAAGTCACCAGCATCCCCATGGAAAAAGACAGCCATAGCTTAGCCAGCAACTACCCCCAGCCCAAAAGGAAATAACACAATTTCCTTGAGACGGTTCCAGAAAATATTTTTTCCCTTTCAAAGAAAGACAAGAACATGTCTGAGAATGGGAAGATAGCAAGTCTTGGAGATGACTGGCAGAGATCCACGGGTATGCATCAGAGCATTTCCAAAGGCCTGGCAGTTCAATATGATTCCATATCTAACCACGTATGTTGGAACTGCCAGCTCAGTCCATCCTGGCATTTTCATCCGCTGCCCCACTGATGAGATCAGCATTCTTCCACAGTCAAGATCCTTCACTCTCATCTTGCCGCAATACACAAGATTGTACCAGAATAGCACATACAACCAACGACAGCAACCAAATGACGAAAGGGAACATTGGATGAATGACAAATCCAAGCAGGGTGTGGTGTGCCTGCCTGGACTCTCAGAACATAGACAGTAAAGGTGGAAACATCTGTCAGGAGTTTAAGGTCTTTCTCAGCTACATAACTAGTTCAAGGCCAGCCTGGACTACATAAGACAAGCTAAAGTTTCAGACCCAAGGCAGGATACACAGAAGAACTGGAAGAGAGAGTTAGAACACATGAGTCTTGGTTCAACACCTTGACCATTGTACGATCGTTTGCCTCTTCAAAATGCACTGATGCATTTTCTGGGAAAATGGATATACTACTACATAGTTTTACAATGTGTAGCGATGCTTGAGAAGAATAACTTATGGGCTGGGCTTACTTTTGCTCATGGTTTCAGTTCAAGGTTAGTCGACTCCATTGCTTTAAGCCTTAAAATGAGGCAAAAGGTCATGGTGGCCAGATCATGTGGCAGAGAGAGCAGCTCACCTGTGGAAGCCAGGAAGCAAAAAATGAAGAATGGGGCAGAGAAAGAGCTACCTTTCAATCTGCAAGTTTCTTACTTCAATTGGTTTGGGCCCATGCTCAAATAGTCCATGCAGCTGTTGGATTAGGGATGAGCTCATTGGTGGATTAATTTACTCATGATCCAATCACTTATCAAGGCTCCACCTTTGAAATCTGCTGTCTGAGGACTCAGTCTTCAATGCTCAGAAATCCAGAGACCATTTATATCCAAGCCACAACCTCATCCTATGGAAGAAATTACTAGAACATGTCTGTAGAACCCTCCAGGCAGAGCATGACACAGAACGAGTGTTCAGAAGATGCTATCTATGAGGGTCCAGACACAGATGATGACCCAGAGATGATGATAACTGTTTATAAAGATGATACCGTATTCATCAGGGAGAGACTACAGGGAGCTACAGGCAGAAACAATCTCACTCATCCACAGCTGAACATGTCAGGCACATTTCTCCTTCACACAACATGTACACCAGGCATTGACAGGGACTTCATTCATATGGTCACATAGGGTCACAGACTGAGCTGGCTTCACTTCTACAGGAGCCTCCAGATCACAGCAGGGGCAGCAAATCAGACTCTCAGGCATTCTGTCACCTCCCCTCACATGCTCAGGACCAGTGGCCAGCAAAAGACTGCATAGACTAGCTGCCAAATCAAGTATCTAGGACATGGATATGCCTACACTGTTATCACCTGTGCCTGCTCCTGCCCCTCCATGGCCAAGCTCTTGCCACAGAGTCCTTCAAGAAAATCTGACAACCTTTTTCTCCTTGGAGCTTCTGGCTCCAGTCTATCATCTCTCCCTCTAACTGCTTCTTGTCTAAGTATGGGAAGACCCAGGAGGAGCTAGGATAAATGTATTTCTAGGAAAGAGGAACATGGAACAGAGGCCTCCTGGAGTTCAGACCCTGCTAGGATAGACCTCTGTTCTTGTTTCTGCCTCCCGCTGGTATGGCCCAGAAGAACCAGCTCCAATCCTAATCAAAATGAGAGGAACTCAATCCTAAACCGATTCCCAAAAAAGATCAAAGGCCAAGGGTTCAGGGAGAAGTAACCCTGAAGAAGGCCTAGTTAAGAATCCACTAGCCACATGAGCGGGGCAACAGTGTCCCAGATGTGATGGAGACACCAGATCGTCTGCCATTTTTGTTCCAGTTCCTACAGTAAAGGACTGCCTCCAGAAAAGCAGTGCTACACACTCCTGGGACCCCTCTCATAGCTTTCCATATGAAGATCAAGGCTAAATTTGATTTCCAACACAGCTCCCTCTCCATTTAGTCATTCATCATCTCTGAGCCTCAGTTTCCTCCCACCTATTTGGGGCTGATGGCATCTGAGTTAAGCATCTCTATGCCCACAGTATTTGGTCCAGAGTCAGGAGTCAGAAAGAGGCAGCAGTTACAGAGGTCATGTCAGTCTAAGATCAGAATCCTGCCCCTCCATCCTTAATGGAAAGAGGACCAGTAACCAAAGGACCTATCTCTGGCTAAACATTTGTTTTGCAGTCTTTCAAATCCCTCGCCTCTTAATCAATGTATACAATAGTGCAGATGTCCCAAATCAGGATGGAGATGGAATCACATCCAGGCACTGGCAGAACAGAGATTCTGCCCTGGGTCACTCTCCTCAAGGTTAGCCACTCCCTTAATAAGCAGAACAGTGACCTGCAACAGTCTGTCTAGTCCAAAGCAAAATAGTCCAAAGGCCTTTCCTCTGGTACAAAAAATATGTCTGCTCCAAACTTAGCAAAATAACCATAGATAGGGTCTCTGGGGCAAGAGGAAACAAATTAAAAATAGAGCTTGGCAAAGAGCTGCTTTAGGAACTGGTGTCACTCCCTGCCTCAGATCCATCATCCAGCAGGCTCTGTGAATCCTCATGTGCCGGAGAGAGTTGGGGGGATGTGACGGGGACACACAGATGACACGGATGACACGAGACTCCCTGAGACTAACAAGAGAAGACTCAGGAGCTGTTAATCTAAAAGAGCAAGGCTTGAGATCATAGATTTGTGTGTGTTTTGCAATTAATTGCCCCAACCATGTATAACAATGCCTCATTTATCCAGTTAGATCTGGGAATCTGGGATATGTTAAATAAATTGCTTTAACAGCTAACAGGACTATGATTAATTACTTCCAGCATCAAAACATTAATATCCACCATGTCACTGGGGATTCTAAGGCATACCACATGCTTTCTTGCCTCATTAAACAAAGCTAGAAATCATTTCATCACCTTCCCAGCTCAGGACCACCATTGTAAACATCAACCACCCTGCATGTTAAGACAATGACATTATTTGAGTTACTGAGATAAAGAGACATTTTGTCTCTAACTAAATGATCACAGAACTTCTAAGGTCTTCTGTCTGACTCTTACAGCTTTTATGATTTTCCTTCACTATTGGCAAGCTACTTCCTATTGCTGAGTATGTCTGCTTCAAATTCCTTCTAGTTGGCTCTCTTTAAGAGTAATGATTAGTCTTTTGTCGGTTTGACTGGATTAGAAATCACCTAGGAAACCAAAGAACACTTCTAGATCTATCTGTGAGAGTGTTTTCAGAGGATTAACTGGAGTGGAGACCCACTCTGAATGTAGGAGGTACTTTCCCATGAGCTGGGGTTGGATGGAGTAAAAGGGAAAAAAAGCCAGGAGCTCCAATGTTAACCCTCTGCTTCTTGGCCTTCCAAAGTGTGAGCAGCCTCAGCTTCATGCTTCTGCTCCAATGAACTAAGCTGTTCCACAATTTCTTCCTAGCCATGATGGATGAAACCCTGAAACAGTGAGTTGAGATACATCTTCTTTCTTTTATGATTGTTTCTATCAGCCATTTTGTCTGAGCAGTAAGAAAAGCAACTAATGCACTAAACTGAGAACCCAGGAGGCAAATCAATCTTGTTAGAAATTCATGCACAAAGAATAAAAATAAGCTCTGGGTGGAAGGACCCCACAGAGTAGAGGGGAACATTAATACAAGGTCTTGTGACATCTGACTTGGATAATAGAAGACCGTTCTAGGAGAATAAAAGGAATGAATATTTATTAGTACTAATTACTAGTATTACAAGATGTCAGGCAGTGTTCTGCCCTTTGGATATACAAACTAGTTTCCCACAACAGGCTACAAAGATTCTATTATAATTGTGTTGCAGGTACACTGAGATGCAGAGAAATCAAGGTTGACCAGATGGATCTGGCATGAAAAATCAGGCTGTAGAGAAACTACAGTGGTCTGAGAACAGGCATGGTTCCTGCAGGAACCACAAGAATGTGTTCATGTGAGGTATACAAGGAGGATAAAGAGAAGGAAGGTAGAGTATAAGCAAGAGATAGGCTCAGAGCTACCTAGCACTAAGTACCCTCTTTGGGATGAGAGCAGGGAAAGGTTGGTATTCCTTAGTATTGTGTCTTGATGGCTCAGGGTCCCTGAGTCAGCTTTTACACTATGGAATAGAGGGCTCACCAGGGAAATGGAAGCCAGCCAAAGCAGGCTGAGCTCTGAGGAAGTCAATAACTCCCTCTTCTACTAGATACATTGAAAACAGAACCAGGAATAGAGATAGACCTGTCTGCTGCTAGCTAGCCAAATCAGTCTGCCAGGGTATTCTGTAATGTTCCACAGCTCTGGCTAAGCTGAGAAAGTAGAAGATAAACCCCAGCAGGACTTAGATAAAATGCAACCTGTGGATTAACAGAATCATACAAGTAAGTATGATGGTGTCATGGTCTGAGGAACCATTCTGTCTCCTTCGCTACTTCTTAGGATGAGGGAAACTTATCCTACAGGCCCCAAGGAAGCCCCTCTCATGGTCTCTTTGGGGTCATATGTGCCTTCCTCGAGTTATCATGGGCTGAAGTTTTTAACTAACTGGATCCAACTCTGAGTTCATATTGGGATGAGGTCCAGTCTCCCTGAAGATGCCTGGCTGGAGAGGAAGAAAGGCACTAAGTAAGCGAACATTCTGTGGCACAGACAACCAGAAATGTCTGCTGCTGCAAATGCAGCTAACCTCCATGGGCATAAAGGCAAAAATCAGAGACTATTCTCACATCATGGCTGAGGGGAAAAAGGTATGAGACACAAATTGTACCAAATATAGTGTTTTCCTTCTGAATTCAGGATAGTCTCCAAAGCAACTCAACTCCTGAGGAGACTCCATGTTCTGAAAATACAGATACTACTTAATTATATATCATAATCCGCTTGGCACCCCTTAGAGGAGAGTGCTTCATTTAGAAGCCTTAATACAATAAACGGATTAAAATCCAAGGCTACTTTCACAAACCTCTCTAAACGACTTAGGATAACGCTCCACAGGCAAGCAGAAAACAAAAGGTAACATATGTTTGGGTAAAGTCACTGGAGCTAAGGGTCTGCTGATAAGATCAGTAGAAATACAGTCATGAACTCATTGGATAAGCATACACTGCCATGTTTAGCTCTATAAACCTCAGAGGTCAGGTAAAGGCTGACAGGCTTTTTTTTTTTTTTTTTTTTTTTTTTTTAAAAAAAAAAAAACATTCTGTTAACACATCAGTGAAATGAGAATTAGCAAGATTCTGTATAATTTCTAATCAGGATTAATTCGATAACACTCTCAAAGAACAAAGCAGAAGTTAAGTATAGTTTGAGACCAAACTGTCTGGTGGACAGGCTGATTATTAATTCTGCTTAAAACATAGTCATCCAAATAATACTCTGCTCCCAGAAGTAGAGTTTGTGGTGGGCTAGACTTGGGGACATACTTTCAAACAGGGCAGGGTAAGAATAACAATGGGGAAGAGTCTGAGGGAGGGGGGTAGATGACTAATCAAGAGTCAATACCACCAGTCCCATAGATATCATGTCCCCTTGATATATGACACAAGAAGAAGCCACTTTGGTGGAGGTCTTACAAGCCCACTAATAACAGTTTCAGGCCATCTGGCCAAGAGTTAAGACTTGTCAGTCTCTATAGAAAACAGAAGAAGATAAGAAACTGTCATAGTTCTCGATGGATCCTGAGAGCCGGTGAGAGAGATGCTGAACACAAGACTGGCTTCTGGAGGGGGGGAGGACTTCTGTGAAAAATGTGTTGAAAGCCAGACACAGTAGAGTTTGGTTGTATGAGGTTTCTGGCCCAGACTTTCTGGTCTAGCCCTGAGAGTCTGACCTGTAGACCCACAGTTTCACAGTCCCACAGAGACACATAGACACTTACATTAATTTTATGCTGATTGACCTGGGGTCCAGGCATATAACTTGCTAACTCTTTACCCTTAAACTAGCCCATGATTCTTATTTTTTCAGCCATGTGGCTCAGGACCTTTTCTCAGAGCAGCATAGTTGTCCTCTGCATCTGCTGGCTTCTCTGGCCACTCTGTTCTGCTCTGAGATGTTCCTAGAGTTTTCTTAGTCTGGTAGCCCCGCCCACACTTCTTGTCTGCCTTTGGCTAATCAGTTTTTTTTTTTTTTTTAAACCAGTAGACGGGACAATTATTTACAATGGAACAGAATACAATCCCCCTACAGAGTTTAATGTTGGTCTCCAAAAAAGAAAGGCATGTGGGAAACATTAAAGCAAAATTTATTCCTGAACTGAAAGCAACATAACATTGAGTTTACTTCTGGGTCTTAACCAAAATACAGCAATGACTCATGTTTAGGTCTTAAAAGTTTGGGGAAGAACTTTGGTTGGGGGGGGGGTTAGGCAAGGCTCATTGTAGACAGGAGACTCAGAAATAAATTACTTAATGTGTGTAAAAGCAGAGACTTTGTCCAAAGCCAACCACCAATGAGCAGTTGTGGAGCAGTGAAGAAAACAAGAGGTCACAATCTGGGAGGTGGCACCTTTGTTAGGGACAAGATCAAGTTATAAATCCCTGGCAGGCAGAAACCACTCCTTCCTCTTATTTACAATGTCCCAGCATGGCAGGCAGGAGATGTTTGATACTACACAAGTCTGTTGACTCCATTTAGGAGACTGAAATGTCAAGGCCTAACATATCTTAGAAGGCCTTACCTAGAGGGTGAGTAGTTCAAGGTGTCCCCGGTATAGATCGGTATCCAACAGTAGACTGTGTCCTACCAGTGTCTCTTGATCCATGATCACCATGACCACGATCTCACATTTTCTTCCTGTCTTACCTTAAGCAATTAAAGAGTAGTCATCAAGGCTACACTGGTAAAAGTCACGGAGAAATTAGACTTTGTAGAGTTTAGACCAGTGGTTCTCAACCTTTGGGTTTTGATCTCCTTGTGGGGAGGGGTGTCCAATGATCCTTTCAAAGGGGTTACCCAAGACCACTGGAAATATTATAATTCATAACAGTAGCAAAAATAAATTATGAAGTAGCAATGAAAATAATCTTATGGTTGGAGGTCACTACAACATAAGGAACTGTATTAAAGGGTCACTGATTTAGGAAGGATGATAACCAATACTTTAGACAAAGGGATCTAAACAGGCTTGCAGCACATTGTCTAGAGCTTTCAAGTTGATCACATGTTTCTTGGCAGCTTTGGGAAACCAAAGCTGATCTAGAAAGGTTCCCTGGGGATCTTGGTCTAGAAACAAACCAGAAAATCCCCGAACCAAAACACAGGTGGGTCCTGATTTTAGAGGAAGGTGCCTCATGAGGAGCAATAGCTTTCTGGGTGCTGGGTAGCAGATCTCTAGATCTGCCTTTGCAACAAGCTGTCTCCAGCACACGCTCCTTACTTCCAAAAGACCCTTCTGTGGGTTCATGGAAGGTGCAGTGTGCCTGGAAAAGGTTAGTAAAGAAAAACCCTAGACTTACTCTTATTAATATCAAAATACATCTTTTGTAGAAATGAGAGGAAACACACTAGAAGGTGCACAGGGGAATGATGGTTTATGGGTGAACACAAATAACAGTGTTCATTACATTGAATACATAAATCTGTCTAATGTGAAAAAAAAATATAGTAATGGTAATATTTGAAACTGACATGTTAGGATTCAGTAATGGATGTCATCCTCATGATTTGAGTTTTCTACTTCTACTAATAAATCCCAAGACCAGATGATGTTTTGTGGTTTGGGTGGCTTTATCATACTTGTGCCATTTATTGAATTTGTGGATAGGGATAACAGCCAAGCTTTTCTTCTTTTAGGCACAAACTGCTACTACTGAGCAGTGACACCCCAGTCTAACTTTATCACACTGATGTAGACTTCTAGAAGAGCAACATATGCCTGGTGTCTAATGGGTGCTGTTTCAGTTCCATACATGGAAAGAATGGTGAGGGCTAGACCCAGAATGAGGGCAGCAGAGCTTCTGAGCGCTCCCCTAAAACACCTTCATGGATTGGAGCCCCATAAGGAATTTATAAAATGCCTTGGCTATGATGCTCCTTGGGAAGATGAGCTAGGGTTGAACTATTATGATAAACAGGCCAGATCCTAGGTCAATTAAAGCCAAAGTACCAGAAAGAATATAAGCCAAGAGCCAGGCAGAATGTGGGGCAGCATTAAGACACATATGTCAGCATTGAAATTATCAAAATTTGAATGCAGCAACACCCCCACCCCCCCCACACACACACACATACACACACATACACACACTGGTGATACAACCTTGAATAAGTCCTTTACCTCACTGGACCTCCAAAGTAATTGAACAAATTCTATTTGGTATTTTAATAAAAAAACCTGAAGCCAAATATTGGGGAAAAGCTGAAAGATCAGAGAGACAGAGAAACAAGCCACAGCCAGTTCTCACCTGGCCAGCTCCTCAGGCCTGTCTCCATGTTCTCCAACTCCAAACCTCTCTCCTCAGTGACCAAGAAAGTAAGTCACAGGGAAAGCTAAATTCCTCCCTTCTCTCCCTCCACCCAGCTATTTTACTTCCTGATTAGACTTTCCTAGGGCTAGGATTAAAGGTGTGAGCTACTTCCTGGCTCTGTTTGGCCTTGAACTCACAGAGATCCCTGCCTCCAGAGTGAGTGCTGGGATTAAAGATGTGGGTTACCACCCCCAGAGCTTCATGGCTTGGCTCTCTGGGTAGCTCAGTCCTCTAATATTTCAGGCTATTTTTGTTAAATATACAATATATCACCATACAAGGTCAGACCATGGGATGGACAGGCACACCTGAGCTCACGGGGGTGTTGTAAGAAGTAAGCTGATGAACAGGTGAACACTCAGGGTCTGGCACTTAATCCTATTTGATTGGGAGCTGTTGTTTTCCTTTCGGGAAAGGCCACTTTTGTTTATCCACATTCAGGAGTTCTTCCAGAGCTGCACACAGGCCTCATGAATAAGCAGGAGATGCTCCCGAAGGAGAACCACTTTGAAGTCCTTCACAGCAAAGGGGAGACACTCAGCTATCATCAGCCATGATTTCAATAAATGGCAAGAGTATGATGGAGATGCAGAAAACAATCGCAGGCCACTTTAAGACTGAAATGATCATATGGTGAGAATAACAACCCTTGGTGGCGGTTGTTAAGAATAATCCATAGTGTCTGCAATTTCAGGTGTTAGCATTATTAATACTTAACATTTGGGTGGGATTTACACAGGTCATAAGTGATTTAATAGGTTTTGAATGCTCCGTCCACCCATAGGGCTATCACTACCATTAAGGGATAAGATGTTTGCCGGCTGTGGTGGTATATATGAATAATTTCACTCAGAAGGTAGAGTCAAGAGGACTGTCACAAATTCAGGGTCAGCTGGGCTAC
Organism: Sigmodon hispidus; assembly: GCA_004025045.1. Taxonomy (NCBI): domain Eukaryota; kingdom Metazoa; phylum Chordata; class Mammalia; order Rodentia; family Cricetidae; genus Sigmodon; species Sigmodon hispidus. Next base: position 78,667 of record PVIH01006206.1, on the reverse strand, counting down.
ATAATGAAGGTCTTAGTGTTTCTATTGCTGTGAAGAGACACTATGGCCATGGCAACTTTTACAAAAAAAAACATTTAATTATTGTGGCTCACTTATAGTTCAGAGATTCATTCCATTATCATCATGGTGGGACACAGGCAGACATAGTGCTGGACAAGTAGCTGAGAATCCTACGTCTTGCAGGCAAAGGAAGTGATATGTCTCACTTGGTGGTATCTGAAGCATATATATGAGACACCTCATAACCCACCCCCATAGTGATACACTTCCTCTAACAAGGCATGCTCACTCCAACAAGAGCATACCTCCTAATAGTGCCACTCACCGTGAGATTAGAGGGGAGGGATTATTACATTCAAACTACTACATTGCACTCCCCAGCCCCCATATGCTTGCAACAATATCATAATGCAAAATGCATTTAGTACAACTTCATAAGTCCCTATAGTCTGTATCAACGATGTTTAAAAGTTTGAAGTTCAAAATCTCTTCTGAGAGTCATGAAATTTCTTAACTGTAATTCCTTATAAAATTAAAAAAAAATACATCATATACTTCCAACATATAATGGCATAGAACATACAGTTTCCTTCTAAGACACAGGGACGGGAGCATAGTGAGGAAATACTGGACCAAAGCAACACGGAAAACCAGCTGGAAAAAACTGCATCTACATCTCCACGTCTGATGTCAAAACTCTCTTCAGATCTCCAACTCTTTTCAGCTCTGTTGCCTGCAACACACTTCTTTCTCTTGGGCTGGTTCCACTCCCTGTCAGTTGCTCTCCTGGGCAGCATTCCACAACTCTGGCATCTCTAACATCTTGGGGTCTCCAAGGCAATCCAGGCTTCAGCTTCACAGTTTCACACAATTGCTTCCTTAGGCCCCCATTCAGGGACACTCCTGACACATGCCTGGCCTCAGCAGCTTTCCTGAGGCATGGAGTCAAATTCCAAAGCCTGTTTCTTCTATCTTTAACTCTACAGCCAGAACCACACGACTGAAGATGCCAAGTTCTGCTGCTTGCTGGGGCTGGAACCTGGCCCCACTCATTCAGTTACATCTTCCCCAGCTTTCTCTTTTTGATTGTAACCTTCACTGTCTAAGTTTGGCTGTCCTTGAACTTGCTTTGTAGACTAGGCTGGCCAGGCTGGCCTCAAACTCAAAGATGCTCCAGCCTCTGCCTTCCGAAGGCTGGAATTAAAGGTGTACACCACCACATCTGGCTTCTAAGCTTTTCTCTAATTCCTTTTCATGAGTTAGAAACTGAGTTTAGTGGGATCTTGCCTTGAAGTCACCACTCTCTTTATTCCATTTCCTAATCCGTTATCTCCTTGAACACAAAACTCAGCCCCATTACACTTCCTGTTTCCTTCTGATCAAGATGTAGCCAGCACTGTGTCTGCCTGCACATCACCATGCTCCCTGTCACGATGATATTGAACTGAACCTTGGAAACTGTAAGGGCCACCTCAATTAAATACTTTTCTTTGTAAGAGTTGGTATGGTCATGGTGTCTCTTCACAGCAATAGAAACGCTAATAAGACAGTGAGGCATTATCTCCAAACCAAAACCAAAAATAAACACAGAAAGTAAATAAAATATTCCCATTCCCTAGAATGTTTCCTCATGTCACCCCTTCAGTCTGTCTTACTGATCCTCACCAAAGCAGCTTGATCACCAGACAACCCTGTTTTCTATTCTTGAACCACAGAAATACGGTGTTTAGAAGGTATTTTTTTCTCCTGGGTTATTTTAATGCTATATTTCTTGAGGTTTTATTGCACATGTTGGTATTTTTCATCACTGACTATTATTCCATTTTCCACTTTGTACCTCTGTTTGTTTAGACATTCCCTATGCATGCATCCTTGGGTTGAGTCTAATCTGGAACATTCTTCAGTGAGTCTTCATGTACATGGGCCCTCACTCCTCTTGTATAAAGTAGATGAGCTAGACGTGCTTAACTATGCAAACTGCCAACAGTCTCCTCAGATGACTGCAGACAGAATTGTAGGGCATTTCTGTTCCTGAACCATTGCTAGCACTTGGTATGGAAAGTTTTTCTGGTTTTAAATACTTCAGCAGCTGTGCACAAAACCTCATTGTGGTAAAAATGTATATGTCTCTCATGACAGAGGACACCAATCCCCTAAGTCTGCTCCAGTCTTTTTCACTCTTGTATTCTTTTGAGAATCTCTTCTTATTGCTTTGTTGGAGTTGTATAAATACTTTACTTTAAAATCATATTCATTTATATATATTATAAATGTTTTTAAAATCTGTATAGTGTATATTTTTAAATGCCAAGTTTTAAACTTGTATTTGTGATTTATTTTAAGTGTATTGATGTTTTGTTTGCATATATATCTGGGCACTATATTCGGGAACTAAGAAAAGATGGTTGTGAGCTGCCATGTGGGTACTTGGATTAGAACCAGGGTCTTCTGGAAGAACAGTCAGTGCTCTTACTGCTAAGCCATCTTTCTAGGCTTCTTATTTATTTTCTTCATAGCATCTCTTATGAATGGAAATATCAGATGCTGACAAATTCCTGTTTATCACTCTTTTGCTTGATGGTGCTTTACATCCTTAATTTCTTACCATTTCAGAATCTTAAAGATAGTGTTAATACCCTAGAGAAATTTGGGGTTTAGCTTTTACATCACGTCAGCAATGCCACTAAAGTTGCATTTACACTCAGAGTTAAGGTGGGGATCGAGGTTTGTTTTACTTACAGATTCACATCTATTTCTCCCACCGCCTTCTGATAAAAATTCTTTACTATTGAATTGACTTCCTGTCTTCCTCAAAAATCAATGCATATGTAAGGGGCTATTTCTAGACTCTCCACTCAATTTCATTGATCTATTTGTGTCATTATGTGAGCACCACACTATCTTTATTTCTGTAGATTTCTAGTAAATCTTGATGGAGATTGCGTGGGTACTCTGATTTTGTTCTTTCTTTTTTTTTAATAGTGTTTTGCAATTTTTAAAAGATCTTTTTTTTTTCCATAGAAAATTTAGACTTTGGCAGTCAATTTCTTCCAATTAGCCTGCCGGGGCTGTACAAGGTTCGATGGGTGTCCTGATCTATTGGGGAGAAATGGACAAGGCTCTCTGCTTACACTAACGGCAACAATGGCCAAGCTCTGTTGAGGCTTGTGTTCAGCCTGGCCCTTGGCTTATCTTTATGACCCAGTTTCATACCACAAATGGTGTTTAGAAAGACTGAACAAAAGTTGTCCAAGTGTATACATGTAGTAATCATGGAAGCTATGTTTTCATCAGAAGGAGCTGACTATAAATCTCAGCGTTTTCCACTAGGGTTTTGAAGCTGGCATGGAGCCACCAGGGGTGGAATCCATGCCAGAAGAGAGACTGTTGGGAGAGTTAAGGCTCACCACCCGGAATTAATGGCAAAGGGAAGACATGACAGCTTATCTGAAATACTTGAAGTAGCATGTCATAAAAAAAAAAAAAAAAAAACCCTTGAGCAGAAATTTTCAAAAGGCTAGTGTTGGTGGTATAAAACGAGAGTGAAAAATATCTCATGAGAGAGCACTACAAAGCCAGTGGTTACATGCACAGACTGTGGGAAGAGATCACCTAAGTTCTAATCCCATGTGTCACCTCTAGCTGTTTGACTTTGGGCAAGGCCCATAATCTTACCATGTCTCCATTTCTTCCTTTCTGAAATAGGGTTGTATGGCATATGAGGTGAATGGCTGTAGTCATAAAGGGGCACAGCAAGGGTCCTAAATAGATAGATCAAAAGTTTAGAAATGGTATACAAATCTTGCAGGTTATGTTCTTTTTACAACTGCCCTAAAATGTCTGAAGGACCGTCTACTGAGAAAGTGGCGGGAAAGACCAGCAGCTGGACTCCATCTCTGTGCTTCTCTCCTGTCTTCAGTTCTAAATCAACTCCCTTGCAATTTAGGAACAGAGGCAAGGTGGCCTTCCTTCCCTCAGCCTGTTGATATTTTCTCCTTGTACTAAGAATGTTCCCCTGCACCACTGCACGGAAGCAAAGAGCTTTATTGGTGGAAGAAACCTAAATCAGTGTGTGCCTTCAGTCACACAGCTTGACAGAGAGACAGCAAGCAGAGAGCTTCTGAACAGTTTGCTAACAACCAGGGTTAGCCGCCTCTGCTGTCTGAGGGCCAGGGCCTCAGATCCTCTTAAGTAGATCTATCAAAGAACAAGATGAGTGGGGATGACCTCCTCCTGCCTCAGAGAGAATGGGCATTGCCTCTCTCATCCCCACACTGGCATTTCTTTTCTGGCTCTCCACCTCATCAGTTTCCGTTTGTCTGAACTGACATGTCCCTCAAGCACTTCTTGCCAAGTGGGAAGCAAACACAAGTCCCCAGCAGGTCCTTCGACATACCCTTGAACCTTATTACCTCTTCCAACCCACAAACCTCTAGAGTTCCAGGCTCGTCAGGCTGAGGCTGCAGGCCTCCAAGACATGCTGTTTCCGTCTTTCCCCTGGATGTGGAAGGGGCTATTTCTGGACTCTCCATTCTCTGTTCCTCTAACTACCTGCTATCACCTTGTTCCACTTGAAAATGAGCTGCTTAATTAACTTCTCGGGCCTTCTTGGTCTTCGTGGTCATTAAAACTGTGCATTCTACAGACAAGTTGGCTGGATGTGGAGAGGCTACAGCCGTCAGAGGCCACCCCTTGGCCCCCTTCACAGAGGAGGATCTTCCTACAATTAAGAGGGTTTTTTTTTTTTTTTCTATGAGCCCTGCTGGCCCTGCCATCCTTTTACACAGGAGAAAAGCCTCTTGAGGTCAGGAGCAAGGAGCCCCCAGAGAACCAGAGATCAAAAGCACTAGCCTGGAGCCACATGCCTCCCTTACCAGTATGTGACCAGGGTGGTTTCTCTTCATCTCCCTGTGTCTCTTTCTTCCTTTGGTCAAAGAGTGGTGGTCATTTCCCCCTGTGCATCAACTTTGGACACATCAAACAAATGGCCCGTGCAGACAACTGTGCACACAATGCTGTGTAGCCCAGAAATACACTAAACAAACACAAAGCTTGATCCATGCAGCTGCCCCCGGCGACGCAGGACAGATAAACTAATAATGGAGTATGCGTCAAAGCAACCCAGCTCGGCATTGTCACAGACACATCCTCAGCAATTGTACAGGGTCTCAAATTTTGCTAGATGCTAAAAGAAGCCTTTTACTTAAGTCAGAATGGTCACTGTCGAACACTGCTGCCGGAAGCCTCTACATGAAGGGGAGGGTTAAGGGAAAGGTGTGCTATCAAAAGGCAGAAGACCCAGGTCTCAGTGATATTCTGAAACTGTGTGGGAGTCTAGACTCATGACTAAGTCTGTCAGTGACTCAGGTTCCTGGGATGTCCTCCACTGAATAGGTTATCTGTGAGAAGAAATGAAGTTATGCATATAAAAGATACAGTTTGTGCCACTAATACGGTAGACAATCGTATGACGATCTCCCACAAAGCACCTTTTCCTAATGTCCAAGCGAATGTAAAGTCAGGCCAACAACTGTACTAATGTAAATTTGAATAAGCAAATTATCATATTTTAAAAGAGATGCTTAATCAAGGAAGACCTTTGATTTTCAACCCCTAGGGTCCAGAAGCAGAGGCTCACTCAAGCACAATGTTCCTGCAGCTCCTGCCCTGTACTAGTGCTATCTCGTGGGCACTCGGCTATCCTGACTGCCAATGACATGCTAAGCGCTGTCCTCTGCACAGCCCCGTAACTCAAATCCAAAGGCCCATCAATAGGCCCCTGGCTGCAGAACACACTGCCCCCAATCTCCTGCACAGTTCACAGTAGAGCTTGGATGAGCTCCGTTGGCAAAAGAATCATTAATCCATGTTCAGCTTTTCCTGTTTGGTATGGCATTATTATTCCACTCCGATGATGTATCTATGTTTACCTTTCGGTTTTAATTTCATCCCAGCAGGAAAGCCCATTAGTTGTTGTTGAGAAGGTTTCCTCATTAACTCATAGGAAATGTTCTGTCCTGGACTCGCAGGTCCACGAAGCTACTAATGGGCCCCGTAACCATTCATTCCTGCCCAGCTATGACCCAAAGGGACAGATGTGGAAGTACTTCTGCCACTGAGCAAGTGCTGCCCTGATTCCTCTCCTATGTGATTGTGCTGGTTTGAAAGAGAATAGGCCCCACAGACTCATGTGTCTAAATACATGGTCTCCGGTTGGTGGACCTGTTTGGGAAGTGTGGCCTTGCTGGAGAAAGTGCTTTGAGGTTTCAAAGGCCCCTTGAGTTATTTTTCTCTGCCTGGTACTTGTGAATCAGATGTAAGCCCTCGGCTACTGCTCCAGCACCATGTTCCCGGCCATGATGGTCATGGATTCGGCCTCTGGAAATGAAAGACTCCAATAAACTCTATTTTTTTTTTTTAAATGAGTTGCCTTGGTGACAGTGTTCTGTCACAGCAAGAGAGGTGTAACTAAGGCAGGTCCATTCTCCAAGGGCTTAAATTCTCCTCCAAGGAAGAAGTCACTACCAGGTTTGGATAAGGACGTATCTCACTGTACTCTTTCCACTGGCTACAAGAGCAAGGTTTTATACCACTAGCTGAAATTCAAGTTAGAAATATATATCTTCGCATCTTAAGCTCATGAAGTAGGCCACTGTTGAGCTAAGTGTGGGTCTCAGCCCAAGAACTGCCTTTTCCTTCACCCTCACCATTGGCATAGAGAAGCCTGGAGAGGGTAGTACAGTGAAACAGAGGACCCAGGTCCAGCATTGCCACTCCTTGATTGAGTGAGCTCCTAGCGTCCCTGAACACTAAGAAAGCAATCACACTAAATGGAAGTGGTTAGGAGTCTGCCTGCCACAGCAACAGCCGAGTCTGCTCAACCAAGACAGATACGTTCACTACCATGTACAGTCCACAGACACAAAGCAGATTGTTACATCCAACAACTATGCAGGAGGCATTAAAAACATCAGGAACAGCAGGAATACAACAGCAGGGATACCAGTAATGTATTTATGGAACTGGAATAAAAATTAAATGAAAAAACACATCTGAGTTGGGTGTGGTGGGAAAAGAATAATACATCTTTAAGGTTTTTTTTTTTTTTTTTCCTAAAGTACCAGCTATTCTATAAATACACCGTCATTGTGATTCTGCAGGTGAGCAGACAGCCACACTGAACAAGAGGCTCCAGCTGTGAATTCTCTGTTAATTGCAATCTGAACTCTCCTACCCAGTTCTCTTATTGCAAACGGGAGCTAACAATAAAGACTTCTCATGGAGTAAGGCTGTGGGTGAGTGGATGGTTGGGAACTGAATGGGAGAAGCCTTAGCAATTGGAGACGTGTATATACAGCAGAGGGCTCTGAACACACCATGTGCGTGTGTGTATATGTCCACCTTTGGGGGTTTTGTTTTGCTCTAAGACAGGGTCTCTCATTGGCATGGAACTCACCAGAAATAGGCTCTTCTTGCTGGCCAATGAGCCCTAGAGGTCAGTTTATCTCTTCTCCTCAGCTCTGAAATTACAAATGTGTGCTACCATACTTCACTTTCTTTTTTTAAAACATGGATTCTGAGGACTGCTTGCAAGGAAAACATTTTATCAAGGGCACCATCTTCCCTGCCCCCAAGCACATCTTTATTGTGCATTTAGAGTTGATATTTTTGTTTTTGTTGCATTGTTTTGTTTCATTTGACAGGCTATTTTTGGTGTGTGACATTCTTCCAATTTTTTTCTTCTATCCATAAATACCTATTTGAACTGAGTTTGGGTTAAATACAGAGAGAAAGCTTTAATCCCAAGACCATGATTCCTGAAGACAAAAGATGCCCCAACGGGAGCTCAAGTGGGGACTCAGACTGGCAGCAGCCAGAGCTGTGTTCCAGGGTCATCCTTACCAGGTCATCAATTTTAGCCTTGAATTGAGTCCCGCTTTTCCTGATGTTTTAATGCCTCCTGCATAGTTGGTGGATCTAATGACCTGCTATGTATCTGTGGATGGTACATGGCAATAAACGTGTTTGTCTTAGTGGGCAGACACGGGCTGTTACTATGGCAGGCAGGACTGTCATGAAGCTCCCATCACTGTGTGAACATGCTGCTCCTCCCACCAAGAGGAGGGGTTTATTTCTTCCCTATGAATCTATATAGTAGAAATGATGCTTATACCCAGACTCTGAAGCCAGGAATGTCTTAAGAGAATGAACAGCTTTTCAGCTTCTTTCCCCAAAAGCTGGCCTCTATATAGGATGCTCAGCTACCTTGAGACTGTTTCACTCAAAAAGCTCAAGCTAGACATAGACTGGTCACAAAAATGAGCTTATGTGCCTGTGACAGGAACAAGACCCTATCCAAATCAGTCAGCAGTCAAGAGCAGCTACATATAACCTTACATGATCGTACAGGGAAAAATACTCAGCCATGCATTGTTCAAACTGCAAAAGTATGAGAAATAATAAATCATTGTTATTTTAAGATACATGGCAGTAAGTAACTGACATGGCAGGCTTCATTTCACTCAGGAAGACTGATGTGAATGGTGCCATGGACTATCTAGACAGAGAATTCCAATCCCTTCTGTGCATTATGTAGCTTAATCACCCAGCTATAGCTTTGGGAAGTTAAGTAGGCTTTACATTCCCATATCCTGCTTCCCTTGAAAACCCTCTACAGGACCTTCATCATGGGTTTCACTTGATGGCAGAGACCTGACAGACCATACTCCACCCTCTCCCTTTCAAACTTTGGGCTAGGCACTTGTTACAGTTCAGCTCTTGAATGCCCTGCACGGGCCTGTGTGTTGAAGGTCAAGCTTCCAGTCTGGTGCTACAGAAGAGGGAGGACCTGCTGGGATGTCTCTTGGTCATGGGAGGCACAGCGAAGATGCCTTTCCTCTTTCTTTTCTCTTTGGTATGGAGTCCTGAGAGGAACAGCTTTGTTTTGCCGATTACTTCCAGCCTGAGGTGCTGGCTGTCTTGCTACAGGGCCAAAACAATGGGATCAGTTGATGATGGATTAAAATGCCCCAAACTGAAGAAGCCCAAGCTTCTTGAAAGGGTTACTAGAAAATTAAAATAAGAATTGCAAGGAAGACCAGTAAATGACTCAAATAACCCACTCTAGAAAGGCATATGACGAAGGTTGATGAACCAAATTAAATCTTTCCCGTCCAGAAGTTGATTCTCTTGCATAGCTGTGCAGTGTTGGGAGAAGGCTAAGACTGCACTTGGTGACTGTTTGCTTAATAGCACTGTTATGCGGTACTTCACCTGTAGAGTGCATGTCAAGCATGCTCAAGGCCCTGGGTCCAACCCCGGCACTGCAACAACGGAACAGAGTATTTCATACTACACGGATCACAAGCGCTTCATACTAAATTGTCATAGGTGACAGAAATGTAGGCCTCAAGTTGTAGAAGCTTGGAAGAGATAACGATGTGGATCTTTTGTCTAGTAAGTTCTGTCACCAAGATGGCAGAAAAAGTACAAAGCCCCTTAAGGACTCTTTTTATAAGGGCATTGATCACATTGCTGAAGGCAAAGACAAAAAGACTTTCCTTACATTGGAAATAACTCTCCTACTGAGGAACAGATTTCAACATAGAATTTTTTGAGATTATAATATAATCACATCATTTCCCCCTCAAAATCCTTCCACATATCCCTGCTTGCTCTCTTTGCAATTTTGGGTGGCCTGTAACTCTCAATATAGACTAGGATCTCTGTCTCTACCGTCTGAGAGCTAGAACTGATGACATCAGCCACCATGTGCAGCTATGAACACAGGAATCTTGTGGGACACATTCACACACAGCAATGCCTTTGGCCTTGTTCTCATTTACATTTACTCTAGCTATAGGCCTTTCATGGTGGTAGATCTGACAGAAGATATAAGCATGATTTGTAAAATATAATGTTCTACTTTCTACCAGCTTTTAAACAGCTGTCATTTTATATTTTTTTTAATATAGAAATTTAAAAAAAAAGATTTGTCCTCAGAAACACCCTGCAATTTGAGGGTATCACCACCAGATGGCAATGGTATGCAAATCAGAATTTTCAAAATTCTAAGAAACTACTAAATACATAATGGTTTTGCATCCTCAGGAATATATGGCAGTACAGGATTTCCCCTGGATCTGTGGGAGAAAAACCCCTTTCCTCCTTGATGTAGATAACGTAACGGAATAAGGAAATGAAAGTATCCAGAACTTAAACCACCGCCGAGTTTACCCTGTTACACGTGTGTTATAAGGACCACTGTACTTCATCTTCAGGACAGTTGTATAACTACTGCCCCATATTTACAGAGGAGGACCCTGAAGTTCACAGCCAGGTGACTGGGTCATCTAACAACTCTCACCTTGACGGCATCAAAAACTTCCAGGTGATTCTGCTCTCCTCAGATAGAAGAACATGGCTTCCGCTCTAATTTTCTAGTAACCCTGCCTATAGGACTGCTAACTAGAGGGGATTTGCTTCAGACATGGTAACCTGTAATTCCTGCTGCTGGCCTTTTAGCTAAGCTGATCAAATCAAACCTGGCAGCTTCGACAAACCAGTATCAATCAGAAGGTGGTTCAGAAATGGTTTCTAACCAATTTTTTAAAGCCAGGAATTAAAATTTCAAAAAGCTCTTGGAACACAAATAACAGGCTCTGGAAGTCCTTTATGAGTAGATGGATATGGGCTTTCCTATTGTTGAAGGGAGGAACTCTCAATATATGTTTCCCTTTATGGTATGGGTCACCTCTAAGATGGTTACACTCAATTCACTGAGTGCCTTGTACAGTCCATGTACAAATGGACACTGATGCAAAATGGCACCTAGGGTAGTGTCCGGGGAGGAAACATAGGCAAGAGGAGAGTGGGATTTCTGCACACCATGGACATCTGCCAGGCTGCATTTGACTTGCTGGAGAGCAAGATTCCCACATGTCAAAACACAACTCACCCTGTTGTGACAGACAGCTAAGAGAGAGGACAAGAGGGACCAGTACTCTCATACATGCAGAGTACTTCCCGGAAGGACCAGCTTTGACGGGATATGTATAGGAGGAAATAAGGTGAATAGTATCAAGGGTCAGGGCCATGTAGCTGCTGACAGCTCTAAGCCAGTTAGTCGTCCACAGCCCAAACTGTAACCAGAATCGACAGGGAGCTTTTTAAAATACCGGTTTAGCTGGACCTGTGAAATACACTGCTGACCAGTCAGGTCAGGACCTCCGGGGCTGGTGCCAGGCAGCTGTATTATTTTAAAGGTTCCTCTGTGACCAGGAATCTAAGCACACTAGATAGATACAAAGCATAATTTGAGATCAGAACATATTATCTCCTCCTCCACTTCCTTCTCCTCCTGCTCCTTCTCTTCCCACTCCTCTCCTACTTCTCTCTCCAAAGACTTAGACACAAGACCAAAACAGAAAGCAAGAAAAATTTTTATAAGAGACATTCTCTTCCATGGTACAAGGCTGTTCCTTGGGGTGAGGAGTGTGGGTGATGCTATTGGTGTGGATTGCTTATGTGGTCAATGCTCATGCTTTATGTCCACTATTTAGTATTTCATCATATACAGGCCAATCTATAAGCTTCATGTAAGTCATTACTATCCAATCCCTTGGTTATCTGTATAAGCTCTTGAATGAAATGAACTCCATCAGTGACCATCAAAGATAAACAGGACTAGATGCTCCCACTGCCTAGTGCAATCAAGGTCTCCCGGTGTGGGAAGCAGAGGAAACATCGGGGTCTCCTCCACCCAGACTCTTGACAGCTGGATTTGTCAAACACACCACAAGGGCACAAGGTGACTCTCAAAATAGTTGGGGACACACAGTTTGTGGGTAGAGGACAACACAAAATCAACAGCCTACACCTACTCGTAACACTCATGATCTTGCTCTCATCAGATCAAGGAATCCGCATGGCCCAGGTTATAAAAAGAAGGCATTTTATATATTTTTTAATTATGAACCATGCCACAGAGACTTGTTTCTTCAACTAGCTCCAAATTCCGTAGCTTCCAGGGGTACATGAAGTGGATGGGAAATGATTAAGTCTCTTTGTCATATTCCCAGAACAAGACTGCAGGTGCATGCTATTATTTAAAAGAGAAGAAAGAAAAACACAAGAATTTGGACAGAGTCCCTGGACTGCAGCAAGGAACAGCAAAGGCGTGTTATAAAGCAGGGAGCAGTACACAGACACTTAGACGTGATAGATTATTTGGCTCTTCTGCCAGATTCTTTCTCTATTGAACTCCCAGCATCCGTCCTTTGGCAGACGCTGTACCCACTGTGATGAACACAAAGCCACTCCTTTCCTAATATGCTGTCTGAAGTTTGTAAAAAAAAAAAAAGACATTTATGCTCCCAAATTCACCACTACTGAGAAGAAAGCTTGGGGTAGGTAAGAACTTAAAAGTTCACTAGTTCAGGCTTCTCAAACTTTCTCTGCATCAGGACCCACAGCAAGGAGGTGGGGCAGCGGCGGCAGTGTATATTACTTAAAAATTCCCAGGTGTGGCTGTACAGTCTGAGAACCACTGGCTTGGGTACCCATTGCCCAGTTTGGAAATTCACCTCATTGACATAGTTACAGGCTGAGCTGTTTTGGAAGCAGGAAAGTCATTACTAACCAAGTAGCCAGTGCCATCTTGGACACTGTAGGTGACCACTGCAAGATGATTCAGGCTCCTTAGTAAGGTCATGGGGGCATCATCTACAACCAAAGAGCTTACAATCCAGAGCCACCAAACATCAAAACATGTAGCATCTTCATAATCAACTAGCCCAGTGTCCAAGGAGCCAGGACACCCAGACTGGATGGATCAGAATTTCTGAGGCTCTTTTCTTATGTTTCTCAGGTTACCCAAAAATGTCTCAGGATAAAGGCTCACTAAACACATCCGCATTCATTTTACAGGTAAGAAACCTGCAGGTCAATAGAAAGAAAGACCTATAAACCATTCAACAGTTAAAACTGAATCTTCTTTAAGCTGCCTATTCTTATTTTTACAGAGTTGACAATGGACAATCAATGGACAATGCCTTCAAAAATGATGGTGGTAATTATGTGGTACATGTAGAGGGTGTCATTGACCTGTGAGATCTTTAAAGGCAAAGCACAACATTGGAACATTCCTAGGTCCCCAAACTCCTAGAAGATGTAATACACTCTAGTCAGTCACTGTTGTCAAAATAACCCTATGTTATGTAACCATGGGTCCTGACTCTTTACCTTTTAACCCACAGGAACAAAGGATTGTCTGTGAGGCCCCCACATGAGTAATGAGCCCTTAGCAGAGGATGAACTCAGCCATTCTGCTTGCTCACTGAGGCAGACACAGGAGCCACACTTTCTGTGATGACTTCAAATGTGTTGAAGGGCTGGAGAGAAGGCCTCATGGTCAAGAGCATCTGTTGCTTCTTGAGAAGGAACCACGTGGTAGTTTATGGCTATCTGTGACTTCTGTTCCAGGAGACTTGGTGCTTTCTTCTGGCCTCTTCAGACACCAGGCATACACATGGTACACAAACATATATGCAATCAAAACTCATGCATACAAAATAAGAATAAACATTCTTACATTAATGTGTTCAACCCATTAAACAAGTTTGTAATATATTGTATTTTGTGTGTACTGCCATGGGGACATATGGCTATCACATGTCAATGATGTTTGACAAGAGTTTGTTCTTTCATTTCACCAAGTGGATCCTGGGGATCAAATTTAGGTGCCGGGTTAGGTGACAGGTGCCTCTACTGTTGAGCCATCTCTCCAGCCCCAGCAATTGCTTTAGGACGTTCAACAAAATTCCCTTTCCCTTTGAATGTGAACACACTTAGACTCCCTCGTAATGCACAGAAAGAAAGAATGACATTATTCAGCCTGGGCCACAAAACACTCTACAACTCCTGACTTGTCCTCTCTTACCCTTCAGAAAGGCTCTTCAGAAAGACTTATGTAGGCATGAAGAGGCCTCCCTCCAACACCTATTTAAGTGACCTCAGAAGCAGATCCCCATACCAAGACAGTCTTCAGATGCCTGCAGCCATAGCCAATGTGTAACAGCCAACTCATGAAAGACCAGAACCACCCAGTTAGGGTGCTATCAAATTCCTAATCAATAGGAGCTATAAGAAAACAATACTAGTTGTTTGAAGCACTTAAATGATAAGGTCATGTTACACAGCAGGAGCTATCTAACCCATAATCCCTGTGTGCATTCCAGAGTGTGGCAAGGACAGAGCACAGAAACTTAGCTTACATGAGGCACTGCTTCAGTCAGTTCTCCTGGGCGAATCTAAGTTAAAAGGCCAGGAGCAGCACTGGGTAAGAATTAGAGAGCAAGAGTATTTAGCTACAGAACAGTATTTAGCTAGTAGGTGTATACATAAGGTTGCATGACAGGTACTGTAGGAAGCTAGGGGGCGCTGTTGGGGGGAAGTTCCACAACAGGCTTACGTTTGCTCCTGCCCTAAAAAAAAAAAAAAAAAAAAAAACAAAGCATCCAAGGAGACAAGATTTCTGCAACTGACATCATTGGAGAAGAAAACAATGGACAGTCTAATGCTGTTTCACAGAGCTGGGCTGACAGCAGAGAAGCAGGGAAAACCAAACGCCTCAGGACAGACTGCTGTGACAGTACACACTGTACAATGACCTTCACTTGGAGCCAAGAAGCAAAGAGAATCAAGAGACACATTGCCTTTGTCAGCCAAAAACAAATGAAAGTCTTCAGAAGACATTTGACCAAACAGCTTTAGCAACACGGTCCCCTTAGAATCCCAGGTGGTCTAATGCAAATGGTCTGGGCCCTGCTTCCAGCGTTGGAACCATACCTCTTCCCCAGGGCAGGCACGGGCAGGTGTCATGTGCATAACCTTCCAATCTAGGGCAAACTCTAGCTTTCTGGTTACTTTGTTGACCCAAAACAGCAAAACCATCTTAACAAAGGTGAAATCTTGATGCTGATGCTGTCAGGGAACATCAATCTATGTGTCTTTATTAGGGTTTCTGTTGTGAAGAGACACCATGATCATGGCAACTTTTTTTTATAATTATTTGTTTATTTATAATGTATACAGTGTACAGAAGAGGGTACTATATCTCATTACAGATGGTTGTGAGCCACCATGTGGATGCTGGGAATTGAACTTAGGACCTCCAGAAGAGCAGTCAGCGCTCTTAACCTCTGAGCCATCTCTCCAGCCCACCTTTTTTTTTTCCTTTCTTTTTTTTGACAACTCTTATAAAAGAAAAATTTAAAGGGGTGGAGGAGCTTACATTTTCAGAGGTTCATTTCATTATTATCATGGTGTAACACTGTGTGCAGGTAGACATGATGCTGCGGAAGTAGCCAGGTATCCCACATTTTTGCTTGCAAGCAACAGGAAGTGGTCTAACACACTGGGCATCACCCCCACAGTGACACATTTCCTCCAAATAGGCCATACCCACTCCAGCAAAGCCACACCTTCTAATAATGCCACTCCCTTTGGGGGCCACTTTCTTTCAAACCACCACACTATGCCATGTGACTCCTACCACCACCATATCCACCTCCAAAAGCCTTCCTAGAGCTTCCAAGGGAGCACAGGGGGATTCCATGGTGTGAGCAAGGTAAGGGTACCACAGAGGAGCTGTGGATCCCCTACAGGGATCCTTGTTAGACAATCTGGGTGCTGATGAATCCTGTCAGAATTGATTTTCTCCAGAGCTGTTTGTTGGAGATGTATCAATTACTTACTGTGTGATGAAGAGCCCTGAGAGGAAACCACAAATCAAATTTTCATTACCAGACTGAACAGGAAGCACCCCAAGTGCAATTCATCGCTGTTGGTGTCTTCTCAGATGGAATACAGGGGAACTCATCCTCAGCCCAGCTCTTGTGCATTTGTCTCTACCCAACTATTAGTCCACTGCGACCCACATCTCAGTTTCCATGGTGCACATCTGGTTTGCAACTGGGATGTTATAACTGGATCTTCCTTGCTCTGCACTGGTGCCATTGCTGGGGTACTATGAATGTGGGAGACTGCCCTGGCTAAAACCAAAACTGAAAAAGGAAATGAGCTGGGAGGTAAGGAAATGTGGCCACCAGCAGGAGACTTAGGGCTTTTCATCTGTCTCAAGATCAGCCAAGCAGGGAATGTGACCTAGCCAATGCTAAGCCAGGAAAACTCAGAGTTCTCCACAAATACACAACGGACTAAGGGTGGTCCTGACCAACCTCGGGGAGGCTAAGGATTTAAGATTGCCTAGTTCCTTCTAAACACCCCTCATATGAATACGTTTTTGTGACTCAACTATTTCAGTTTCCCTAACATTCACTTTATTTTCCTTGGAAACCAGAATCTGTATTAGAACCAGTGTGGTCATGGTCTTGAAAAGTCTGAAATATTGGGCAGAGGCAGAGGGTGATACAAAGATAAGATGATGTAAAGGTCATGTCCCTGGTGACCTCATCATCTCACAGGGGTTCCTGTGTGTTTTGCAGATGTGTGTTCTTTCTAGTCCAGTTTCCAACCTGCAGACTGTGAGCTGGCAAATTCAATTGCCTCCTCACCTGCTTCAACATATGACAACCTCACAACTTCAGACTGGCCCCAGCTCCTCACCACAGGACAGGCTTCTGATATCAACCTCTGCTTGTACAGATTTATATCCTCCAAGCATTGTGCCCTGAATTCCCCCTCATGCCATATTTGCTTCTCTTGTGCTGCCCCTGAGATACTGCCCAGGGGTCCCCTAGCAAACTCCTGGGCATCTTCAACTTTTCCCAGTTTCCTCAGAGACATATTCCCTCTGCCTATGAAAAATGCATATCCCATGGAAGTCCCAAGGGCTCCCCTACAGAACACCAAGGAACAGCATCCTGACTATCTCTTTATTGGCCAGTCATCAACACATACCCCACACCCAACTAGCTGCTTCACATAAAAATAGTACATAGAGCAGCAAGATATACAACACCTAGGAGGTAGTTGGTCTTTCGTAATACTTACAAAAAGAAAATCAATGATCACTTTTCTTGGCTGAGAGGTCATTTCCAATTCCCCATCTCAGCATCTTTTGAGCATCTCCTAAAGCACATCACTTCCTACCTCCCTCTTGTAGCAGGGGCAGACCCTGATCAGCAAGCAGGATGAGCATCTGCTGGAAAGGTGTTAAAGATGCACACTCTTGGGTCCCACCCATACCTGCTGAGTCAGAAGCTCTGGGGATTCCCCAGCACTGTACTTTATCAAGCCCTTCAGATGATTGGGTTAGAGAGCTACCACCTCGGGCCTTTAGAAACTGTGAGATGGCATTACACTTTCAGGCCATCTGAGCCCCTCCATTGCAAAATCTATCCTTACTGTTCCTGCAGGGGTCAGGTTTGGATATACTTCTTCCCTTCCCCCGGATTAAACAAGAATCACGTGGAAGTAAAAGGAAACCAGGCAACGTAGGAGCTCTGGCCCCAGGGATTTCTGAGCCCTGGGGAGCAGAAAAGGTCTAAGCAGAAACTTACTGGTCTGGACAGAGTTCACCCAAGGCTAAGTCAGTGCTGGAATGCTTCTTTTTCAAAGATGTCAGTTTCTGGCCACATGTCTCTGAAGAACAATGTTAGATACAGCAGAAGTGTGACAGGCAGATGTGAAACATCCACCAAGCAGAGACAATGAGATAGCAACTAGGAAAATCTTGGCTGTCAGTTTCGGTTCAAAGCTCAGTGGAAGTCTATGGTTATGAGCTAAATGTACTAGGTTTTAAACCTGCTCTAAACCACAGCATAGTACAGCTAGCCTCATGGAAACAAAGAAGTCAGGAATGTACAACTTTTCAGTATGTACATTTCATATAAATCCTTCTATGTTTCACATTATGTGCACCTCCTACACACGAGGCAACCTCATGTGCTGCAATCTCGCCTGCATAGAATGACCCAAGTTGCTTTGAAAACATCCTGATGCTCAGACAACCTAAACTACTGGAGTGGGACCCAGAACACAAAGAAATCAAACTGGACCTGATCTAGAAATTTCCTTCTTGCTGACTAGTTTTCAAAGTGCTAGACAGCACTATGCAGATTGCAGGAAGAGAAAAGGCATTTAATCTTACCCATCAATGGATGCTGTGTGCTACAATACTGACCTGCCAGGTAAGATGTGCCTACTGGTACAATAGTGGCATGACTGCTATGGGAGAAATCAGTTCTTACCTGACTAGAGGCCTTCTCCACAGAAGGGAATCCATGCCTGGTACTATAACCTGATAAAAAGCTCACTGCTAAGTCATAGACACTGTAGGGGAGGAAGCACCTACTACCATTTTGCTAAATGGATATGTTGTCAAACTGCCATATATATAATATATATAAAATATATAAGATATATAAAATCTTATATTGATAAGACTGGTGCTTTTTTGCAATAGGCAGTGTGCTAATAAAGAGTCATAATGAGTCAAAACACTGAGACTTACTACTCCTGGGTGCCTAGATCTAAAGAGGATATCTACATCACATACCACCACAAAGCTCCACAAATACTTCAAAGAGCACACAGAGAGAATGGAACAGAGTGGACTGCGGTGAGACACTGTCCTGTGGACATGACACAGTTAGACTCATAAACTCACAGCAGCCATGTCACCCATAGATCCAGCCTGTGAGCATTTCAGCATGAATGAGGTGGTAGTCATGAGGTCCTAAGAGCTGCAGAGGGCGAGGGAGTAATTTTTCCTCAGAGTAGTCGCTACTAAACTGCTCATGCTCCAGAAAAACAAACAAACAAACAAAAAAACGTCACCTATGTATATGCAAGCAACCCTAATTAAACTCACTGGGTTATAAAGAGAGACAGGAAGGAAGAAGGAAGGAAGGAGGGAGGGAAGAAGGAAGGAAGGAAGGAAGGAAGGAAGGAAGGAAGGAGGGAGGGAGGGAGGGAAGGAAGGAGAAAGAAAAAAAGATATGAAAATAGGTGGAGATTACTGAATGGAAGAAGGGATCCTGATGGATGGGGTTAGGATCAGACAAACACAGTAATGAGGAGAAAATATGACTAAAATATATAATATGTAAACATATTGGAGCCAGGTGTGATGGGTGAGACATAACAGCCCTTGGGAGAGTTAGGTAAGACTATCACTGTGAGTTCAAGGCCATCCTCATCTACATAGTTTGTTCCAATCTACTCTGGGCTATAGAGTGAGACTCTCAAAACAACAACGATGAGATCCTAGAAAAATAAGCTCAATACAGCCTCCTCTTTTTGAGACTTCCTCTTCCCAGTTGGGAGAGATCCATTTCTTGCCAGCATAGGTCATCTAGACAATTGTTCTCCGTGGCTGTTACAGCAGGAGAGGAAGCCTCCTGGGCCAGAGTCAGCACAAGTGGACTCTGCATACCGTGCCACCTCCACTTCCTGTGGAGTTTTGGATGAGTTATGTGATCTCTAGTTACTCATTTATGGAACAAGCACGCCAATTCTCTCAAAGAGCTCTTTCCAGATCGAATACCATGTGGCTTGATTCTTCTTGGGCACAATGGCATTAGCCTTGTAGAAATGGCTTCATTTATAACTTTAGGAAGAGTTCCTTGAGTATTCAATCCCATAAAACAAAGATACAGTAAGTAATCTGTGCATATAATTTACCAGACATAGAAAGTCTTTGAAGAAAGAGGGAGCGCTCCTATGCTGGTGACATTAGTGAGAACAATTTTAACTTCTAACCAGGGCTCCATGCAGAAAAAAAAAAAAAAAAAAAAAAAAAAAAGAACATAATGGCAGGAAAACAGAGCGACAGCATGAAGGGTTTAAAAACAAAAGAAGTCCCAAATAAAGTTGTTTCTACTAGGGACAAAAGGACATTGAACCAAAAACCAAACATGGATTCTGGTCCTGGATTACCAGGTGATGCCATCTAAGACAAGTGACCCTTCCTCTCTGTGTTTAAGTGTTCCAACCTGGAAAAGGGGAATCATCATAAAATTGGTCCAGGACATGGGACAGTGCCACTAGGAGACTCCTACAAGACTGTCAAGCTTTATAAAATGCTCCGTCATGGAAGTTACACCCAACGATGGTAGAATGTGTGACTCTTGCTAACTCTAAGTTCCTATAGACTTGGAACTAATTTGTAAAAACCACATTTTCCAGTAAGAAAGTCTAGAGGGTGAACTCAGGACAGGTTTATTTCCTGTTGCTTTTCTTTTCTTCAACATCTTAGTTTTGCCATTGCTTTTTCAGTAAATAGATATATTGACTTAATTTTAAAAAATTTAAAAATAAATAGTGTAAAGGCTTAGTCTATAGCACAGTAGTAGGTCACTTGCCTAGCATGTATGAGGACCTGAGTTTTGGCAGGTCTTCAGCACTGCCAAAAAGAAATAAGTAAAAAAAGAAAAATATAAGAAAGCAGAAAATATAAAATAAAAAAGTCTTTCCCTCAAATCAATCAAACCTTATTACAACTAACAATGTCTCCTACCAAAAAAAAAAAGCCTACATATTTTTTTCTACATAATACAGGTTTCTAAACCTGCTCCTAGGTCTACAACTATATATATATTTCTAGATATCCATTACTAGAGAGGAAGTATCTTCTTTCAAATAATCTAAGCATGAGGGATTGAAGTTTTAGATTACTGAAATCTGACATTACTTCTAGTGGTGATAATTAAATAATAAGGCTACTTCATTTCCTGTCGACTGGAAAGGTAGAAGGAATAGACAAGAAGATTCGTGATTAGGAAGGAGGACAAAGCACAGGGAAAACAGAGTTTTGTTAGTTAGGTGACACAGGTGACACACACTTGAAGGGTGTGACAGACTTTTGAGTGTGGGGTCTTGGGACAGATAAACTGGAGAGAGAAGCCCAGGGGGGGGGTGTCCCTGCCTGCTGTGGCACTGATACATCTGAAGTTCACATTCACTGGCTGCTCATGAGAAGACCGGGTTTCAGGGGTTTTTGGATTTACTGAATAAGTATGGAAGAGTACTTTCAGCTTTTAACTAAAATCACTAAGTAAGCTAAAAGTGTCTCTACTGTGGACTCACGCACATGTCCTCTTCCCAAGAGACATAACAAAATGAGCAGGGTTCTGAGTCATGTTTCTTTCACCTTCAATCTCCAGCTTAAAAAAAAAAATCAAATAATCAATCATATATCAAGGAAAATATAGAAAAATAGCAACATAGTCAAGACACAATATGCCCACAACTATTTTCATCTGTAGTGTGAAGGGCTTCCACCTCACTCTGTGGTCCTAAGGTCTTCTAATTTGCCATGAGGATGGTCCATCCCTGGGCAAAAAAAATCCATGGTGAAAAAAAGTACCAGCTTTCTCCCAAGCTGTTCTCTGCGTTCCCAACATGACTAGTATGCCCACCTTTACCTCCCAAAAAATGTGTGGTTTTAAGGCAATTCTTTGTTTATTTTGCTTATTTTTTTTGTTTTAGCTCAACATTTTTTTTTGATGTTATAATTATAACATTTCTCCCTGCCCCATATACCTTCTCTCTCCCCTATAAATGGAATTCTTTAAAAACTAGAACCAAGACTCCATGAAAGGCTTATCCCTAGTCTTGGGCCTGGACATGACTGTTCAGTCTTCTAAAGGGAAGTTTAGCCAAGGGTGAGAAGTTCTGTTTTCCATATAAAAAGTGGGGCAGTATGCTGCATGAAAAGGCCTCACCAGCTAACACATAGTCAGCTGTATGTTAACTAACACACATTCAGTCTACTTTTTAACCACTTAGCTAAAGTGCCAGGACATCTCTTCCCTGGGTCCCCACAATGTCAAGAAAAGGGGTTCCAGATACCACTCCAGTGCCTTCCCTCTCAGCTGGGTATCTTTTTACAAAAGGTCTGGACAATTTCTTCTTCTTCTTCTTCTTCTTCTTCTTCTTCTTCTTCTTCTTCTTCTTCTTCTTTTAAAGATTTATTTATTTATTATGTATACAGTATACAGAAAAGGGTACCAGATGTCATCATAGATGGTTGTGAGCCACCATGTGGTTGCTGGGAATTGAACTCAGGACCTCTGGAAGAACAGCCAGTGATCTTAACCTCTGAGCCATCTCTCCAGTCCGACAATTACTTCTATCCACGCAAGAAAACAGAGCCGCGTTTACCTATGTCCGATTAGCTGGAAATTTATTCACATACCAACCTCTGTATTTCCAGCTGCCAACAGGATAGTATTTGGGAAGCAAATGGAGAATGGTCTCTAATAAGAGGCAGGCAAAAAGACCTGGGGACAGGTGCTTCCTTCTGATCAGTTTCTACAATGAGTCAGACTTGGTTCTGCCTCCTGCTGGTGGTAATGAACTAACTTTCCCAGTGAGCATCAGCCAGGCAGTGATGGTCAGTGCTTTTAAGTCCCAGCACTCCAGAGGGAAAGGCAGACAGATGTCTGAGTTCTGAGTTCAAGGCCATTCTGGTTTACAGAGTAAAGTCTAGGACAGCCAGGACTGCACAGAGAAACCCTGTCTTGAAAGCAAAAAAATGAAACTTCCTGAATGTTCCAGAATGCTAAAAGAACAGGGAGGGCTGCAGGTATAAGGTTCTGGGGAAGAAGAGGACTGAGGCCTGAGCATCAAGGCCATTTGGTCCCAGGTGTGGCAAGACACAAAGAGGAGACCAAAGCTGAGCAGCCCATGGACAGCCCCATGGGATCAAGAGGCCAGATAAACTAGTCTGGCTTCATGTCATCTGAGTGACCCTGAGGGTCTCAGGCTTCCTAACAGATCACTGTCTGCAACCCCCAAAGAAAGCGCACAAGCCAGTCAAAATCCTTTTTAGAACACTTGCCATCTTTAGTAGCAGCAGCCAAAGCTTTGAATTATGTCATAAAATGTTAAATCTCACTAATTATATGATGTTTGGCATATCAGAGAAAAATTTTCAAATGCTGACAAATATAAATGTAAGAACCCATTAGTTGTAAAAAAAAAATTCTTGATTTTAGAGATTATGCAGAAATATTTATATTTTAGAATAGCAAAACATGGTATTTACATATACATAAAAGGCTTTAAAGCCAGGGTCTTACTATGTAACCCAGGGTGATCTCATGATCCTCCTGACTCAGCTTTCTAGGTACTGAGATCATATGCTGGAGCTACTACATTAAGCTACACAACCTTTCTTTTTTCAAAGTAATAATCATCACACATTCAAAGATAACCAACCAAACAAAGAAACACAGCAACATAAACATGCACCAAAAAGAAAATCAGAACAAGCAACAAAGAGGAAGGGTGAGTCTTTAGGTATTACGAAGAGAAAATTCCCAGACATAGATGTAAAACATCTATGCCAAGCATACAGATACAAAAGCTGGATTTAACCATGGAGCCAGTGATGCAAACCTGTAATCCTGACCTTGGGAGTAGGGGAGAGAAGATCAGTGCTAAAGTGGGGGACAGCCTGGGCTGATAGCAAGACCTTGTCTCAAAAACCACAACAGTAAAATTTCAAGAGAAGTGGAAACTATGTAAAGACTATGAAGTTGAAGAAGAGGTAGAATTCTGCAAAGGAAAATCAATGATCAAGATGAAAAATTCAAACAAACAGATGGCTTCAAACCAGATTAGACATAGCTGAAGAAACACACTGGGATTTGGAAGACAGAACTATTCAGAATGTAGGGTTGGAAAACACAGGAAGCAGTATGTGAGAAGGCATGATAAACCTGGGATAGCAAATTAACCTTGTCCCACAAAAACTCTCCCACAAATAGGCAATTACTTTGGAGAAAGTTGCTTAATAGCCCTTCAGCCTCATCTCTCTTCAAGTCCATAGACTAAACAACCAAGGCAGGTCACACACTGGCAACAGTGCAGTGCTGAAGAACTGTGACTGGAAGTGCATGTGAGTGTGGGCATTTACCTTTCTGTCTGCCGCTTTCCACTTGACAGGCTGCTCTAGGGATGAAGAATTAATGCCTGGAAAGCTCTGTATCTGTTCACTATATAGTGGTCTACACACACACACACACACACACACACACACACACACACACACTCACTCACACCCCAAGCTTGTCCCAATAATTCATAAGCAGCTCCACTATTGTGAATAAACAGGACACTTGAGATTCTGGCACCATGGACCATTAAGATTGGATACATTTTTTCATAAAATTCCCATTTTACCTTTGAAATCAAAGACATATGGGTTTTTTGTTTGTTTGTTTGTTTGTTTGAGAAATGGCCTTATACACAGGTGTGGTTGGTTTTTTGTTTTTAATCACAAAACCAGATAGAAAGGTAACTCACCAAAAGAAAATATAAATCAGAAACAATTTTATAGAAAAAAAGGGCTGAGCTATTTGGTAACTAAAATGTAAGCAAAATCAACAAAGTTAACTCATTAATTTTATCAATCAAATATAAAAACATTGAGTACAGTAGTGTGAAGAAATTCCATCACAAAGAGTAAAAGATAGCATGCCACTATTATAAAGACATTTAATACAGTGTGCTCACACCCTTAGCAAAGTAACTCTGCTATCTGGGAATATATCCCAGGTTAAAAACAAAACAAAAAACCAATAATCTTAGTTGTCGAAAGAGTATAGGTACAATGACTTGGGGGCAGGAGACTTGGAGGGAAATTTAATATCTATCTACTCAAAGCAAAGTGTTGGGATACATTAAGAAGCTTGCAAACACCGAATTACCCAGTCATTAAAAATTAGATTTACCAAGAGTTTGAATCATAGGTATTATTTATTCTAGTATTAACTGACAAGGGATGAAAATTAAAATTATATGTATAATACAGTCTCAATTTGATATTAAAATGAGCCATTTAAGCCATTAAAAAATAAAAATATGAGTGAGGCCAAAGACTTACACAGATAGATTTGCTTATTCCTGATACTCATGAATATGTATTACTTTCCTAAACAGAAACATAAATATTATTATTTTTATCATTCACTGTAAAGATATTTTAAAATAAGCTGAAGTCAGGGCTATAAAATAATTCCATCTCCTCAATCCAGCCAACTGTTGGAGTTTCCCCAGGGTTGTTTTCTGAACCAGGAGTGTGGACACACACATCTGGCACCAATGTAATTAGTTTGAATCTATGAGCCGCTTTCTCAGAAGAAGATGCCCTGGAAATGAGGCAAGTAATTAAATCCTTTTCCTGCCTCCTTCCTTTCCACCAACAAGCTCTGGCAACCAGGAAGACTGAAGAGTAAGTATCCCAGCAGCACTGAGCATCTGAAAGTCAGGGCAAACTCCTGGCTGCAGCCCCAGCCTCCTCATGATCCTCTCTGTAACCCTGGCAGGCCCTCTAACTGCTCGCTGCCTTGGGTTCCCCGCAAACAGAATGGGCAAGGATGGCTGCTTAGGTAACCCTTACATCTTCAGTTCTATTTTCTATGAATGTGGAAAAAAAAAAAAGCAAACCCACAATAGACTCAACTCTTTAAAATGTTCAAATAAAGTGTCAGTTTAAAATGAAATAGTATTTTAGTTTACATAATAGCAAATCTTTTTGTTGTTATTGTTAATCCAGACTTTGGTACATAGACTGATTAACCTCACACAGCCAGGTGTATTTACATAATGAATCTAAACTGCTGTTAACTAAGGCAAGGATTAATTAACTCACTGATGAATTAATTAGAAATCTAAAATATAGTTTTTAAAGTTTTGTTATTTAGCTTACAAGGACTTAAATTGCTTGTGTGTCACCATCACTACCAGCAACAAACCGCTCTCCCCCCCCCCCCAAGTGAGAGGGCAAATATTTCCCTCTTGGTCTGTGTTAATGCATGAAAATGTCTCACTGTAAGCTTGGGAATCCAAAAAAAAAAAAAAAAAAAAAAAAACTAAATCAATAAACTCTTACTAAAGCTTTTCAGTGACCACCTGAAGACATGCTTCATTCACTTTCTACAGCAGTATTTCGGACACTGTTTGTCCTTCAGAAGCACAAGACTAACTTCTATCACTGCAACCCCGATGAACTAACCTTCCTCTTTTTCCAACCCACAGTGGATGATGCTGATGCTGGATATATGACAAGTTCTTGGTTTTGAGGGCAGATATCAGAAGTAAAGTCACCCTTGGAACTCACAATCTTATGTTGATTTTTCTGAGATTTAAGACAACGCCCTGAGGTTCCTCTAAGTTTCTACTGGTGCTATGCAAAGGAAGTTCTTAGTGTTCTACCTAGGCAGACTCTCAGCATTCCTTAAAGCTTGCCCAGAGACAGCTTTACCAGAATTCACAGCCCACTACTTGATTGTCAGAGGACCCATCTAAGGCCTGGCCATTTTGCCTTTTTCTTAAATAGGGCATCTCCAAATTACATAAGCAAATCTCCGCAGAACCCAATCTCCACCTCCATTCCCCTGCCCTGCTGCTGCCTACAGACAGGTTCAGATGCTCCTGTGGGGGTATGCTGCCACCAGTGATGTTCTGCTACCCACACTGCTGGTAGTTAGTTAGCTCTAAGGAAAGAATTTGAGAGGAAAAAGTTGCCTAAAAAAATGGGCTTAACAGTATGATGATGGAATTTCAGAATGTGTGCTGACAGAGACTGTTAATGCTGACCTGAAACTGTTTATATAGAAAGTTCTATAAAGGTAATCATATATTTATTAAGTGACAATAAGTAAAAGAAGAATCAAATGACAATAAATAAAGCCTCTCCTTCCCAGATAGTTATTTTAAAGCATGATACATAATGTCCAGTATTTCATATGACAGTGGTCCTCAGACAGAAGTAACTTTTCTCCCAGGGGACATTTGTTGATATCTGGAGATACTTTGGGCTGTCACTGTTTAGAAAGGGTGGCTATACAGGCTACCAGCATCCAATGGATAGAAGCCAAGGACATAACTTAAACACTAGACAAGATATTTCTATGGACAGCTCTCCCCATTTCTATAACAAGGAATCACAAAGTCCAAGAACCTCTGTTAAGAATCTGCCTTGAAGTAATGGGTACACGTGGAGAGAAGCAGACTCCCATGGGGCGGGGAGACACATCTATAGACCCTGGGGGACAGAGTGTGAAGGCCAAGTTGCTGACAGGTGGCTCACAAAGAACTGCAGTCTGACACATGATAAAAAGCAATGACATCTCTGGGGGGAAAATGAAAATTATACTTTAAAGAGAGAGAGTTGGGCATGGTGAAGCATGCCTGCAATCCCAGCATACAGGAAGGTCAGAAAGGAAAATCTGAAGTTTGCCTAGGCTACACAGTGAGACCTTGTGCAAAAGAAGATTGAAGCCTCCAGATGTATATGGACCATGGGACAGCAAGGACCCTGCACTGTGTCATCATTTCAGGACTGCCAGGAAGGCATCTTGGCTACCCAGCTACTTCCAACACCTGGCACCAGCACCGTAGAGACAGCTTTTCATTCCCTAATGAGGCTTAAAGAACAAGGTCCCCCAAAGACAGAACAGTGACCCTACAGTCACATTCAGGACAAATAGACTGGGAGCAGCAGATTGCTTTCCCCTGGGAGCAGTTTTCATACAGTACAAGGCCTGCCTGGAGCAACTGAAAATGGTGAGGAGCACAGGAGGACCTGAGGGGGAAGGGAAACGGGGGCAGCAAGAGACACAGAACTGTCACCTACCCCACAGATGTCTGCAGTAGCAAGTAGGGAAGGACAGCTGCAAGGAGAAAAAGAAGCCACATTCCTGGCCTGGAGGGACATTACAGTCAAGCTCAGCTCAGGTGAAAACACTCCAGGAATGCTTGCAAGCATGGGGGATGGGAGGGAGGGTGCAAGGTTGGCCAGCTGCTGGGCAGCTAGGGGATCTCACAGAACCTCAGACTGAGCGATGCCCACATCACACCTAACAGCCCAACACTGTAAATCTCTCAGGCAGCACTTCTCTGGTGAATAAATGAAAATCCCTCCAGATATAGCCTTCCTTCTAAGAGATCTAAGAGAAGTGCCGTTTTCTCTGACACCTTTGCTAACTGCTTTTTCCCTCAGATGGAATCCTATTTCATCTTGTAATGCCACCTTACGGTTTCTCTAGAAATTCCTACTCTTGGTCTCTTTTGCCTTTGCTCCTTAGCAAGCACAGAGCTGTGAGCACATTTATTTGCAGCTTTGCCATATTTTCTATGCAGCTTTTCTAACACATTGACTTTCAGAAAAGACTGGGGGGGCTCATAACAAAAATAATGCCATGTAGCTTTAAAAGAACTTAAAATGGAAATCAGGAATCATTTTAAGAAGAAAAAGTTTATTGTCTCAAGAAGCTGGGATCAAGCCGTTACCAGAAACTGCTGAAAGCCAATGTCAAGAGATAAACATACAGAACAAATGGAAATTCTCCATTTCTGATAAAAGAAAAGCCACAATTCTGAGGGTTTTGTTTTTGTTTTTGCTTTTTCACATGTTCCTGTTTTGGCTTTGCTTGTCTTGATGCCCAAACTGCAATTTTACAACTTTATCTTATGAACTCAAGTACTTTCAAGACAGAACTGTGTCTGAAATAGCATTGCCTGATTGCGGCTCAAACACAGAAGTGTTAGGATATCTACCATTATACTGAGGATCTATAATTTTCTGGCTAGTCTGAATCAAGATCCAGGAATAACTCTTCAAATCTCTCAACGAGTGTCTTGGACAATTTGTAAGGACAGGATCTTCTTTTTTTTTTAACTTTATTTATTTATTATTTATTTTATTTATTTGCCTTGGTGTTTTGCCTGGAACTGGAACTACAGACAGTTGTTAGCTGTCATGTGGGTGCTGGGAATCGAACCCGGGTCCTCTGGAAGAGCAGACGGTGCTCTTAACCGCTGAGCCATCTCTCCAGCCCCAAGGGCAAGATCTTAAAGACACTCTTGGCCCTGGTACCTCATTCTTTCTTCCTTCCTTCTGATTGGTTCCTTCCTTCTTGAGCTGATTGTCTCCCTGTCTTTCTGACTTCAACATAGATGCCCTTTTTAGTCCTGGGTTTTGCCACCTTGAACTTTGTTTCATTCTCTGTTATAATTAGCAAAGTTTTTTTTTTTTTAATTATTATTCTGTCTTGTTCCCGTCGAACCAACCCTCAAGCATTCAAGCATAAGTTGTCTGAAGTGTAGGGACAAACTCTTTCACACCACAACCTATAAAGTTCAAGTGCAGTTTTCTCCGGAAGTTGAAAACCCATTATTAACAACCCACTTCGAACCCTTGAACGTACACCCCCCCACCCCCAACC
>PVIH01006206.1:0-41970 GCA_004025045.1 Sigmodon hispidus | reverse complement strand
TATATTACTGAGCTGTAATTGACTCTTTTTCCCTTCTGAACATTTCTATATGTTGTTTGGTTTTGTGTTGATGATGGTCTGGTAGTTTGTGTTGCCTTTGCTGAGTGATAGGGGACATTCAAGAGTAGGCTGTCAATGAGAACCCCACTGCCACCCCAAACAAACCATAAGAGGCATCCAAGACAACAGGTGTGCAAATCTCACCACAAAATGCAGGAAGTGTGAAAAAGCAAGGTGACTGACTCCAAGCAAGCATAGCTCAAAGATACAAAAATAACTGAAAGAAGAGAAGGTAGTCCTGGTGATGAGGAAGAGTGTGGATGGACATAAGGACACATGGGACATGAAAGAGGAATCTGGAGAAAGAGGTTACAAAGGGGAGAGGGATGGGTTAAAGGGGAACAAGGGAGATGGTGGGTGTCATGAATGTACCTGTGGTGGTTGGAATGAGAATGGCTCATAGGTTCATACGTTTGAATGTTTGGTGGCCAGTTTGTGGAACTGTTTGGGAAGGATTAGGAGGTGTGGCCATGTTAGAGGAGATGAGTCACTGGGGGTGGGCTTTGAGGTTTCAAAAGACTCCAGTCAGTCATTCCCAGTCATTCCCAGTCATTCCCAGTGTGCTCTCTCTGCCTCCTACTTTCAGATCAAGCGGCAGCTGTTCCTGATGTTCCTGATATCACCAATACTCTACTGTCATGGACTGTAACCCTGGGAAACCACAAGCCCAATTAAACTCTTCCTCTTCAATTGTCTTAGTCATGGTGTTCTGATAGAAATGATCAATGTTCTAAAAGGGGATACAAACCAGTTAATGAGTTTAGCCCAAAACTGAAGAGGAATGTCAAGAACATAGAAGGAAAAGTCAGCAAACATGAATGAGAAAATCAGCAATGTGGGTGGAAAAGTTAACAATGTGAAAGAAAAATTCTCTAAGGAAACTGAGATTTTAAAAAATAGAGATGTTGGAAATAAAAACATCAATGAATTAAATAAAACCACAGTGGACAGCACTACCAATAGATGTGAGCAAGCCAAAAAAGAACATTAGAGACAGAAAAAGTTGATGAATTCTGCATTTCAGGCACTAGTAAGCAGCGGGGAAGAGAGTAAATAAGCAAAATTTAGGAACTCAGGGATGCAGGCAAGAGAGCAAACCTAAGAATCCATAGGATACAAGAAGAAGCTGAGATAAACATTAAAAACCCAAACCTAGAGACAGATGTTCAAAAGCAAGAAATATTCAGAACCTCAAACCACCCCAAATAGACATGATCAGAAAAGAATCTCTGTGTTATATAAGATGCAAAGATGCTTTTAAAAATATAAAGCAACAAAACAATGTTGAAAGTTTTCAGAGAAGAGCCAGGATGATAGTGTAGGCCTTCAAATCCTAGCACTCAAGAGGAAGAGGCTGGCAGATCTCTGGAGTTAAGGCCAACCTGGTCTACAGAATGGATTCCAAGCCAGCCAGGGATACATAACAAGACTGTCTCCAAAAATAAAGTTTTAACAGAAAATATGGAATCATCTTTTATTTTCCATAATATATGGAAAAGCTCCAAATAATATCAGAACTGTCATTGGCTACTTTAAAAGCCAGAAAGTATCAAATGGCATATTTCAGGCCTTGACAGTAACTGCCAACAAAGATTGCTACATCCTGCAAAGCTATCTTTTAAAGTTGTTGGAGAGATAAAGACCTTTCAAACCAACAACAAACTAGGGCAGGCCAGAAATACCGAGCCAGTAGATACTCAAAGGAATACTCTATATACAGAGAAGACAGAAAGAAAGTCTCCACTCCTAAGAGTATAGAGAATTTTCACAACAGCAATGCTGAACAAGAGAGGGTAGGAAGCAACTCAACACCCTAGCAATAAGCCTGAAATCCTCTAACAGTGATAGAGAATGATGAACAAACAATAACCAATCAATCATATGAACAACCAACAAAATCGTAGAAATTAGTAAATATCTTTTACTAACACTCTTAAAGGCAAATGGCTTCAACTCGCCAATTTAAAAAAAATAAAAATAAAAACAACAATAACAAAAAATTGGCTTGGTTAACTGAATTTAAAAAAAAAAACTTAAATCTAACTCTCTTTTGTCTCCAAGAAACAATGCAGACTGAGCATCAATGATAGAAAATAACTTGTTAAGTGAATGGTTACCTAAACTTAGCTGGCGTTGCTATAAAGATACCAAAATAGAGTCAATTTAAAAGGAAATTTTATAGCTATAAGTATTTACAAAGCAAGATCTGGCATAAACAATCCAATGGTGCTCTTCAAGACCTGATAAAAACAAGAACCATCCAAACTCAAAAGAAACAGATGGCGAGAAATAATAAATATCAGGGAAGAAATTAATTAAAATAGAGGCTAGCAAAATATATAAAGTCAATCAAACAAACAGTTGGTTCTTTTAAAAAAAAATCAATAAGACTGCTAAGTCCCTAGTCAAACTAATCAAACAGAAAGAGGAATGATCCAAAGTCATAAAATAACATGTAAAAAGAAGTTATTTTAGATTTAACTAAACCCAGAGAATAATTAGGAAGTATGCTAAAAACATTTTGAAAAAGTATTTCAAAAATCCTGAAAAAAACTACAAATAAATTCCTAGATACATATGACCTAATAAAATTAAATCAAGGCAGTATTGACAACTTCAATCCAAAGCAATCCGTGAGATTAAAGTAGCAATTTAATAAATATTCAGGGCCAGAAGGATTCACTGACAACTTTTATAAAATCTATAAGCAAACGCTAATACCAGTGCTCCTGGAATAATTCTATAAAATAGAAAAGGAAGATGTCCTGCAAAGTCAACAGGACTTCAATACTAAAGCTTGATAAGGATGCAAAGAAGAAAGAAAGCTATAGGCCAACCACCTGATGGCATAGTCCCAGCATTCAGGAGGCAGAGGCACATGGATCTCTGTGAATTTGAGGCCAGCCTGATCTACAGAGCTAGTTTCAGGATAGCCAGGGCTACACAGAGAAACCCTGCTCTAGAACAACCCTCTGCCCTGCAAAATTCTCAATATACATTTTGCAAACCTAATTCAAAAACCCATTAAGAAGATTGTGTACAGCAACCAAGGAGATTTCCTTCCAGTAATGCAAGGCTGGTTCAAGATAAGCAAACTAGTAAGTGTAATTCAGACCAGATATCATACGATCATCTCACTTGATACAGAAAATGCCTTCAATAGCCATTGACATCCATCATGATAAAAAGCCCTGAGGAAACTAAGAATAAAGAAAATACACCTCTCAACATAATAAAGGCTATACATAACAAACCCATCTCCATCAAACAGGAAGACTGGGAGCATTTCTCTAAAATTTGCATCAATGAAATGGTTAGAGAGGTATAGATAAACATTCTGAAAATTATCAATGAAAATTAAGCACCATACATAATAAGACTTTGGAGCCATTGTATCCATCCATCCATCCATCCATTCATTCATTTGTTTTGAGGCAGATTCCCACTATATTACCCAGGCTGGCTTGAATTCCTGAGGCCTGAGTGGTCCTCATCCCTGATGCTCCTGAACATGGGGACTACAGGTGCACATTGTCAACAGTGGCTCTGGTTTTATTGGCATTGTTTCGGTGTTTTTCCAGGTTGTTTTTTTATTATATCTTTTATTTTTGAGATTACAATATGCCTCCCTTTCCTTTCATCCTCCCAAGCCGTCTCTCGTCAGCTTCTTGTTCTCTTTCAAATCCAGGGGCTCTTTTTACTTACTATTTTATCGGAGCTTGTAGGACTATGGGATTTCTCTTAAGTTTCTCTTTACACAGGTGTTTGGCACTGTTTTCCTCTGCGTTAGTTCACTTCACCTTTCTAGTTGTCACAGATTCCAGTGTTGAAGTGTTTATTTTGGTCATGGTTTGATACAGTACAGGCCACCACAGCAGAAGGCATGGCATCTGAAGAGATTGGGTTGATAGCCACGAAAGCACGGGGCAGCTTATGCATATCTTAATATATGAGGAAGTGGAAGCCTCAGTCAACTCTAGTGTTGTCATAACCTTCTAGCCTGGCCCCTTTTGCCTCAGATCTGACAGCTATGTCCAAACACAAAAATGCCACCGTCTGGGGATCAGATTTTCAAACACATGATCCCGTAGGGGACATGTGGTTATTCAACTCATAACATTCTACAAGGTCTATAGAGAGTATAACTATGCAGCCAAGTAGCATCTTCCAGGACTGCTTGTCACCAGTGTCATTTGATGATATAAACATCTTGTTGTGGACCCTGACAGCTGATAGATTTCAGTGAAAGTTCCCCCATGCCTTGGAGGCAAGTTCACCCAGGTAACAAATACCTAGATCTAAGGATGTTGCTCACATGGTTCCTATGGAAAAAGCAAACCTCTCAACCTGCCAGATGGCCAAAAGTTTCTTAACTAGCTTAGGCCAACCAACTGTTTTGTCTTTCAGTAAGACCTTACCAAAACTCTTAAGTACATGGCCCTAGTTACTATAGACTTTTTCTTAATTTTTTTTAAACTTTTATTTATTTATTTGCCTGGAACTGGGAATTGGAACTACAGACAGTTGTGAGCTGCCATGTAGGTGCTAGGAACTGAACCCTGGTGCTCTGGAAGAGCAGTCAGTGCTCTTAACCACTGAGCCATCTCTCCAGCCCCTACCATAGACTTTTCAAGCCACAGATTATACATAATTCACTTACAAAATCAGTGAGCAAAATTGTATTCCTGAAAAATT
This sequence comes from Sigmodon hispidus, assembly GCA_004025045.1. Classification (NCBI taxonomy): domain Eukaryota; kingdom Metazoa; phylum Chordata; class Mammalia; order Rodentia; family Cricetidae; genus Sigmodon; species Sigmodon hispidus. The sequence continues at coordinate 37,215 of PVIH01006206.1, read as the reverse complement.
AGATAAAGTAAAGCATATCACAGTTCATTGTAATAAGATTATTATTGAATGACATTATACTACCAAAATATGGGGGCTTGCGTGGGGTTCTTACATGCATGGACATGGGGGAAGCATTACATAATTTTCTTAGTTATGGTCATGAGATTATCTGAAAGTGTTGAGGAATTCATTCCCTTCTGCTTTCTTATTTCAGCCCTGCAGAAACTCAACTTCCTGAGATCTGGCTTTTCTCCTTTGCCTCATTTCTCGACTCCAGGTCAGTTTCTTTCATCTCTTGACCTGATAAACTATCCTGTCCCTCTCATACAAACAATTCCATGCTATTACAATGAATTTTAGTCTCTCCCCTAAAAAAGGGGCTTTACAGGTTCATTCTTACAAAATTGATTTGCTGAACAGCCCGTATCTATAAGACACACAGTTCATTGATTTCATCCTTAAATTCCCAAGGCCCTGATTAAGCATGCATTATTTTTCTGGATGCCTAGACAGACATTATGCTAACTTACAGTTGTCCACAGTATTTAGAGGTCTAGAATGATCTAGTACCCATCCCTATCAATCAGCTGAGTGCTTAGAGTGACGCTTTATGTTTATACCTTGATGACAAAGACTTTCAGTTGTGTGATAATTGTTATGTTTTGTTTAGAGACAAGGTCTCCCTATGTAGTCCAGGCTAAGTTTGAACTTGTGATACTGTTCCTACAATACTCCTGTCCTCGAAGTGCTGGGATTAGGTTATTCACAGTCATGTCTGACTCTTGGCTAACTTTTAAAAATTGGTCTCTGTGTTATCTTCTGGCTCTGCTTCCTCTTTCCACCTGGAAGGCAGCATTATCATAGTCCCAGACTTTCTAACCATTCGTAGATTTGATAAATATGACAGGCGGTTTCTTTCCATCTCTATAAATGCTCAATAAATGTGTGAGGGGCTCACTAGTTCCAACCCCCCATTCTCACAGACAGATGAGAAATATGTGGCCTCGGGCTGCCCATGAGTTATTGTTGTTTTTGTTGTTGTTTACATGAACTAAAAAGCCTCAAGATACAAATATTTAAGATTTTTTTCTAAGCAAGCTGAAATAAGTTTTGCTTGAGAAATTAAAAGGAAATTGATTTTGGCTTAGTAGAAACAGACTTTTTAAATGACTGCAAAGTCTGGAATAAACTGTAGTTTCTGTGACCCGAACACACATCGAAGCCGACCTCCATCTAGGCATGAGGAATTTACAAATGGTGGCATTTCTTACAATTAACCTAGCTTGAACAAGTAATTTTAATGGGGAAAAAATTGTAGCTTGGGTGGATGAAATAGAAATATGTTTCTAATATTAAAATAAATATATATAGACATATACAGGCCTCAGTGAAAACAATCAATTCCAGTTAGTTCATGTGGGTAAATCAGTCAACTATCAAAGATCAGAACACACGTGTCACTCAACTCAAGAACAGAACCACCTAAAATCTTTTAGAAAGTACTGTGTCTTTGGGAAAACTGTTCCCACATATGAAGGCTCTCTCTGAGCAGGAAGTGTTTGCTATCCATGTTGGTAGGCAAGGACTGGGAAACAGAAGTGTGATTGCGCGTGCTGGCCCCACCATGGCTTGTTTTTACACAGCGCTCTGGTCTGTCTGTTTTATGTTGCCCGTCAGTTGGTTGACTTGTGCTCAAATTCACTGAGGAAGTGTACAGCTACTTACGTGTCATTTCCAGGGAGAAGCCCAAATTAGGAAACCATTGCAGAAAACCAACAGAGTTTAGAAGGTCCAGAATCTAAGCAAGGTAACTAATAACTGTCTCTCTGTGTGCAATGACAAGTGGGATTAATCTATGAACTGCTAATCCCTTTCCATGGCTTGGTTTGGTTTTCCAGGAGGAAATCTGTTTGTGATTATTAGAGTTGTGGCTGGTTTTACTGTCAAGTACAGAAGAGCTGTGAGGCAATTTGCAGCATGGAAAAAAATATGCAGCTAAAAGGCTTTACTGCATTGGTGTTGGTTTAGTGTCATCATTGTATTGAATGGAGAAAGCTCATGGTGAATTCTGGGGAAACTGAAGCCATCCTCCATCTGTTCTTGTCAGATGTGGCTGACGGTTAACAGCCTTCCTTCCAGAGAACTGCCTTCCCCAGTTAACAGCCTTCCTTCCAGAGAACTGTCTTCCCCAACTCCAGAACCTAACTGCAGTCTCTTTGTCTTTGCCATCAACCAATGAGAATGTGCACACAGTCTGTAATAAAGTTGATGCGAAAGTCACTTAGGAAATGCAGCTGACCAGAGCCGAAGCTTTCACAATGGCTTCTTGGGTCATGAGGTGGAAGACAGGTAGAATCTATAAGCAGTGACAGCTGAGTGTGAGAGGAGCCCCAGGTTCAGTGTAGGTCAGCACTTTGACACTGGTTGACTGTACAACCCGGAGCAATGTTAGCTTTCCTATTTGTTCAATGTAGTGCTCACGTACTTCATCAGACACATCTTGTGGCTCCCCTGAGTTCTCGTAGCCTTGCCTGGGTCTACCTGGCCACCTCAGGTATTCCAATAGCACCTCATCATCTTTAATCATCCACTCCAGACTCACCTGCTGCCTCTGAAGTGTGATTCAATGATACTCCTGCACATAGGGGACCAGGTACACAGGCAGTGGAGGCATACTGAAGTGAAGATTGGGGTTCTAGAAACCCTCAGACACATTCTTTTAATATTCTCCCAAGAGCAGAGCATTATGAGATGCAGCAGCACCAGTGAGCACTCAGGAAAAGGTCTGGTATAAAGAGAGATTGATGTAGTGATGGAGACTGATGCCAAGTAGAGGTGGGTGAGATTCTTGAGGTGCTTGCCTCCTTCCCTCTCCTTCCTCTTAGGTCCTGATGCCTTTCTGCTGCCTCCTGCTACCTGAGAGAGGAGAAACAGGCAGAACTGACCTACTTAAGAAAGTAGAAACAGGCACCTAAGTTGTCTTGGGGCACCCAAAGCTAAGATAATATCCACTCTATTCCTCAGTGTCCTCAAGGAGTTTCAGAGATGCTCAGTGCTGACCATGAAGCAGACATCAAAGGCTCTGTTTTATATAATGTCTTTCTGGGTGAGGTTTACTTAAGACAACAGTACCTGGACCAGGGCTAGAGATGCAGAATTTGAACTGTCATTACAGTGTAGTGGGATGTGAATCTGTTTGTGATTCATGTTTTCAGGGAGTAAATCTCATGGGTTCAGCCAGTGTGGAACCATTCTCTTTCTGACTCCTTCGTATAGAATGTTGAGGTTTCTTGATCTGAAGAGGTCCACATTTCCATGCCCCTAGAGGATGAAATTAAAGTGAGATGTGTGACTCACCTCTAGCTAATGAAACAGTAAGAATTCTCCTACAGAACCCCTTTCCTATGGGAAAAGTACGCAAAAGGGGAAACTTGCTACACCCTATGATGCCTGGGCTACACCAGCTACTTTGTGACCTTGGAACATGCATAAGGACAAGAGAGTCTCAGAGATGTTAGTCCTTGCTCTAATGAACCACTAAACTGATTTCAGTAGCTGGGTGTCATCTTCTCATATGTAAGAAGGAACCATCCCGATTCACTTATCTCTGCTAGTCACTGGCAGCCACATCATTTCCACGGCTAAAAAGATGTGGTAAAGGTCCAGGAAGTGGGACGTGAAAGACAGATGCAAGAGCTCAAAAAGAAAAGTTGTGAAAAAGAGAGCAAGTACAGGCTGGCAAGAGGGCTTGACAGGTGACAGCCAGGTGACAGCCAGGTGACCTGCGCTGACGCCCAGAATCCACAGTGGAAAGAGACACAAACTCCTTCTGACTTCCACATGTGCACTGTGGCGTGTATTTACACAGACACATACGCACACTCACACGTACACACACTCACATACATACATTCACACACACTCAGCTTTACACACATATCAAACACACAAACACAAAAATAAAAAATTTTAAGGTGAGACTGGAAAAGTTTAATGACAATTTTCAAGTAAGAGGTTAAATATGAGAGCCAATTTTTATTTTTTATTGGTATATACTAGTGGTATAATATAGTGGGTTTCACTGTGACATCTTCATGTACGCCATCTACTTTGCTCATATATGTCCTATCCCCCTTTCCTACCCACCCATCCATCCCCTTCTTCTTCCCTAACGGTTCCTTCTGTGCTCTTATACCACATATGACCAACGTGTGTCACACTTGTCATCCTGAGTTGCATTTATTTCAGCTAAGAAGCTCTCCAGTTTTAACTATTTTGCTAAGGAAGAACCATTTTAGAGGTGGGGTGGGGAACAGACTGTAATGGACAAGGAGCACAGATAGATGCCTCCAATAGCAACTGCTCTTTCAAGAAGCCTGGAAAGAACATGTGTGTCAGCATGTTTTCTCATGCACTCTACTGTGTCAGCATGTTCCTCATGCACTCCACTGTGTTAGCATGTTCCTCATGCACTCCACAGTGTTAGCATGTTTCTCATGCAGTCTACTGTGTCAGCATGTTCCTCATGCACTCCACTGTGTTAGCATGTTTCACACTCAGTCTACTTTGTATGTTTCTCATGCACTCCACTGTGTTAGCATTTTGCTCCAACTCTGCACCCAGGTGTCACACATCTAGGGATCTGCTCAGCAGAAATAGAGATACTGACAAAGAGTCAGGCACATATATGATAATTGTTATTTTATATATAATTCAACAATAGTGGCAGCAATAAAAATATAAAGCAATGACAAACTGTTTAATAAGTTATGGAAAATCATGATGGAATCTTGTTCCTGACAAGATACATGATACTTGAATTTTCTTAATGAGATGGAATGATGTTTATAATGGGTCAAATAAAAACAGACTATAAAATATGATTATAAATTTGTGACATATAATATGTATTATTTATATTTGAAGGGAAAGTTGAGAAATGCACCTCATAAATCTTGAATTTTCCTTTGTTTCAAAATTAGCATTTGTTATTTTTATGATGATAATTTTTTAAATGACATTTTCTATGAAGAGTAAGATACAGAATAATAGCTATAGAAGCCAGGCTTGGTGCAGCACATCTGTGTCCCAGACCTCAGGAGGTGGAGGCAAGAGGGCTGCCATGAGCTTGAGGCCAGGCTGGGCTACCGAGTAGGTTCCTGGCCAGCTAAAGAGTGGAACTGCCTTAAAACAGCCGTGGGCACTGGAGGTGTATAAACCTGAAAAAATGGCAAGTGTTTTAAATTTCTAAAAATATAATGTACCCAACAACAAGCAACCAAGAATCTTGGAAGAAAATCTGATGTCAAGACATAAGTATATTAGTTACTTTTGCTTATGTATTTGGGATACTCTTTTCCCTGGACCATATTTTCCTCCTGTGCAAAGATAAAAAAGAGAAGTGTGGATAATTTAACCAGTGGGAGGTGTGACAGTCTCTTGAAGGCTGGAGCACCTTCATACAAATGACAGGAGGCATATACAGGGATGAAAAAAAAAAAAATTCAGAGGGAAAGATGAACACAAAGAAAATATAGGTGTAGCAATCTTATTTGTATGTCTACCCTTGATAAGCCATGCTTATCATTCTTATCCTCTATATAGTTATTGTTAACTCTTCCACATTTTAAATTCTTTTTACTGTGTGTGTTTTTTTTTTTAATAAATACAAAAATAAAAAAAAAAAAAAAAAAAAAAACAAATGACAGGAGGTGATGACAGCAGGTACTTCTCCTGAGAATATATATAATATGCATAATGATGGGCAATTAACTCCCATCTACTCAGAGCACGTGTGTTACATCAGGACACAAGGACAGTTAGGAACAGAAATGTCCAGGTGATGGCCCATGTGGAGTCTATGGAAGCCTTGAGTATGAAAGAGCTTGGTCTCCGCAGACTGGCAGGAGGCAGCACTGCAGACATGGATGGATGAAGAAATAGTGTTTCACCAACACACTCAAAGCCCATGTCTTGAACTGCCCACTCACCTCCCTCACACCTCTGGGCTTTTACGTTGCAGCTTAGGTTATTTGAATTCTAGAACATTTTCTGGTTTTCCTAAGAAGTATCAGTTGTTCCTATGATTACTTGTTGGGGAAGCCCATATAAAATTGTTCTTTGATCCCATTTCTATTTTCTTGACACAAAGCCATAGAGGACATCTTCCAGGAAAGGGTTCCAGTATTCCATTATTTAAACAAATGGCTCTCTTCCAGTTCACTATTTAGAATAGAAATCCATTACTTGGTTCCTGAAAAGTCCTGCAAGGTTCAAAGAACAAGTGGTGGTTTCTAAATAAAGGGAGCAGAAAGGGCAAATGGGTGCATTACAAGGAAATCTCTTTTAGCACAGTTTGGACACTGTGAAAATATTGGTTTTTTTTTCAATGGCTACTCAAATTGCATGAGACTCTGAGATTAATAGAGGGAGAAAGGATCTCCTGAGAATGCAGATGTGTCCAGGGAACGGAGCTGCTCCATTCAGCATCTTACTATTTAGCATTTCTCAGAGGGGAAGCCAGAGGGAGGGAGGGCTGGACTGTGGACAGTGGTTGCTGGGGAACATGGTTCTTCTAGATGTTTTGGGACAGATCATGGTGCTGGAGCTCTCAAAACCTGAGAATGCTGGATCAGTGTGTCCCTCAGAATGAGAATGGGCTCCAGGTGCTGTTCTACCATGATGAATTGGACCTGCTGGAGGCCTAATGGTTGAGGAAACACTTGCTCTGTAACCGGGTTGGCCTCAAACTCAGAAATCTTCCAGCCTCAGGGCTGTAAAGATGTCTCAGCAGTTGAGGGCACTGACTGCTTTTCCAAAGGTCCTGGGTTCAATTCCTAGCAACCACACGGTGGCTCACAACCATCTGTAATGAGATCTATTGCCCTTTTCTGGCCTGCGGGTATACATGTTGGCAGAACACTGTATACATAATAAATAAGTAGATAAATAGATAGATAGATAAATCTTAAAAAGAAAGAAAGAAAGGAAGGAAGGAAGGAAGGAGAAATCTTCTAGTCTCTACCTTCTCAGTGCTGGGAGTAAAGGAATGCACTACCACACCTGGCTCTAAGCTTTTCTTTAATTGCTTTTCACAAGTTGGAAATTTAACTGGGTGGAATCCTGCCCTGAGGTCACCACTCCCTTTATTCCTTTTCTTAACTGGTTTGTCTCTATGGACAAAGGATTTAGCTCCATTCCACTTCCTGGTGTTCCATTTCTCCTCAGTTTTACATTTCGTAATTTCCCCTGCTCAGCTTGCTCCTTTTCTTTATAAATCTTCATTAGAGCTACCACTAATAACCATACAACAGTCTGCACTAGGCTGTCATGTGATTTCCTCTGTCAGTTAATCCACAACTCTTCATTTTAGCCTCAAGTAGATTTTTGGACTAGGGCAAATGTAGCCACTTTCTTCACCAAATTATCACCAGGATGATGTCTAGGCAGCATACTAAAGTTCTTCTCTGAAACCTCTTGAGCCAGGCTTCCACAGTTCATCAGATCACACTCAGCACCACTGTCTTTTATGCTCCCACCAGTATGGACCATTAAGCAGTGCTTAAAGCATTCACTGTATAAAATTCTAAGTATCAAATTCAAATTTGTTGAAACAATAACATAGCCAGGCCTATACAGCAATGCCCCAGGCCCTGGTATCAACTTTTGTCTTAGTTGAGGTTCCTATTGCTGTGAAGAAACACCACAGCCACAGCAACTCTTATAAAGGAAAACATTTAATTGGAGTGGCTCACAGTTCAGAGGTTCATTGTTATCATCAGGGTGGGACATGACAGCATACAGGTAAACATGGTGCTGGAGAAGGAACCGAGAGTTCTTACATCTTGACTCACAGGCAACAGGAAGTGGGCTGAGACACTGGACATGGCTTGAACATAGGAGACCTCAAATCTCCGCTTCATCAGTGACACACTTTCTCCAACAAGGTCATACTTACTCTAATGAAGCCACACCTAATAGTGCCACTCCCTTTGGGGGCCATTTTATTTTAATCCACCACATTCTACTCCCTGGATCCAAAGGCTTGTAGCCATATCATAATGCATAAATGCATTCAATCCAACTTCAAAAGTTCCCACCTGGTTTGAAAGAAAATGGCTCCCAAAGGTGTGGCACTATTAGGAGGACTAGCTTTATTGGAGTAAATGTGGCCTTGATGGAGAAAGTATGTCACTCTGGGAGGCAGGCTTCGAGGTCTCCCATGCTCATGCAATACCTAGTGTAGCACATAGTTTACTTCCTGTTGCTTGCAGATCAAGATGTAGAACTCTCAGCTCCTTCCCCAACACCATGCCCGCCATGTTTGCCAAGACTGTGGCACTTGGATTGGAGAAATAAGTTTGGACTTGACTGAGAGACTTAAGAAGATTTCATTATTTGCAAACCCAGCATATCAGAAAAAAAAACTATTGAAAGGTGAAAGCAAGCAGTAGCCAGGGACTTCATCATTCTCAGACCTCAAGTTGGTAGAAGAGAGAATTATAAGATCTTATCTCTTTATGAAGACAGCAAGAGAGGGAGCATGAGCAAACATCCCCTTTTCAGGAGTCCACACTGGTGATAATGGCCCTAATCAACTCATATAAGAACAGGGCTCATGAACTTATCAAGTCTTAAAGGCCCCAATTCTTAACACTGTCACATTGAGAGATAACACAAACTTAGGTGGACACATGCAAACCATAGAAGGGAAGAAGGATATGAAGAAACAGACATGCTAATCATATTGCTGGTGGGAACGTAAATTGATGTGGCCCACTATGGGAAAAAACTTGGCAGTTATTAAAAAATTCAAACATAGAGTAAACCATATGGCCCAGCAATTCTATACCTAGGAATGTTCCCAAGAGAACTAAAACCAGGCACTCAAGCACTTGCTTATGAATGTTCATAGTAGCGTTAATTAGAACAGCCAAATATAAAACAACTCAATACATGAATGAATAAGTGTGTCTTATACTCACAAGGGGTTATTAAAACTTAAAAGGAATGAGGTGTAATTGCATGCTATAACATGGATGAGCCTTGAAAACATGTCGTTAAAATATGCACATCTTGATTGAATTTTCACAAGTCCCAATAGCTCTGTACAGACAGAAAGGACAAGTAGAAGAAACAGAAAGAGGGGAGATTACTTACTGAGCTAATGGTTTGTTTTAGAAATTCTGGAAATGTCCTAGAATTAGACGGAGATGACAGCAGTATGGCTTGTAGGTACTAGGAACTGTTCTACTAAACACTTGAAAACGATGAGTTTTATTTCACATGAATAGTTTTTAAAAGTACGTAATAAAATGGATTCATTTGGAGACAAAGTCTCAGTATGTAGCACAAACTGGCTTGAACTCTCAGCAATCTCCCTGTCTCAGCCTTGCAGCAGGCTTTTTTTTGGGGGGCAACCAACCAGCTCCCAAATTATGACACGGAGACTTATTATTAGTTATAAATTTTTTTTTATCTTCTGCATGTTCCATTAGCTTTTATAACTTATTTTAACCCATTTTTCTTTATCTATATTTTGCCTCAGGGTTTTTTTACTTTTCTTTCACTCTGTATGTTCTATTCCTTGTTTATCTGGCAGCTGCTTGGCTGGCCCTGGGTGTCTCCCTCTTTCTCCCTCGGTCTTATTTCTGTCTTCTCTTCTCTCTAAGCCTAGATCCCTCCTTTTACTCATTCTCTCTGCCTGCTAGCCCCACCCATTCTCCTCCTGCCTAGCTATTGACCATTCAGATTTTTATTAGACCAGTCAGGTGCCTTAGGCAGGCAAGGTGAAACAGCAACACATCTTTACATTATTAAACAAATGCAGCATAAACAAATATAACACACGTTTACACAGTTAAAGTAATATTCTAAAACAAACAAATGTAACACATTTTTATATAGTTAAAGTAATATTCTGCAGCACAGTCTCCCAAGTGGTGCAATTACAGCATGTGCCGCCAAGTCTAGCTCAGCAAAATGGATTTTTAAAGAAGTATTCTGTGACTCTGCCTTCATATAATTTAATATAGCTTTTTAAAAAAAAAAAAACAAAAAAAAATCTATTTGCAACCTCTTTTGCCTTTAGAAACATGCTTCAGTTATTCTAGGTACCAGAGTCATTATATAGGCTGATTTCTGATTGGAGATCCATTTTTGGGTGGCTTTTGCCAGGGTCCTGTGTGAGACAGTGCTCTTGTACATTGTAAAGATTTGTTACTCATATTTGTTTAATAAACCCTGATTGGTCAGTAGCTAGGTAGGAAATAGAGGTGGGGCAACCAGACTAAAAGAATTCTGGGAAGAGGAAAGGCCGAGAACAGGTGCCAGGGGGAAGCAGAAGAAGCAAGATGAGAATGCTGCACTGAAGCACAGGTACCAAGCCATGTGGCTAAACATAAATAGAATTATGGGTTAATTTAAACATAAGAACTAGTTAGTAATAAGCATGAACTACTGGCCCAGCAATCACTATAATATTAAGCCTCCAAGTCAATTACTTGGGGGGTGGCTATTTGAGATGACAGAAACTCTGACAATAGTCCTGACACATTGTCACCAAAAGGTGGGTGCTGATTCCCAGCAACTCTTAAATGCAACAGTCCCAAAACATAGCCCCGATTCTCTCCCAAGCTTGGTCTCTTCTGGCACCCTTACATCAACAATGGACTGTTCTGCATGCTGTATCAAACAGTTCTCTCCATATATGAAGTTAACCACCATGTCTGGATAACTGACCTATTCATTGGCTTGAAAGGTATTCCCACTTCTTCAACACCATAGACACCTTATAATAGGCCTTTACTGTTGTCTCTGAAAGACTGGCCTCACCACATGTCCTCTTGTTACAGCTCTGAGTATAAAGGTATCCTGGCATTTGGGAGCCAAAGAATACCACAAAGTCACAGCACACAAATGTCACACAAGAGACTTATGGGGAATGACATGATGGTGGCTGCCTCTGCTTAGGTAAAAAGCAGCAAAAAACTGAACAGGCTTTATATAAGATTTATATGTGAGGAGCAAAGCTTTTCAAGGTCAGAATTGGTGGGATTCAAATCCTGAGCTTGGCAAGTTCAGGGATTTGTGGGTTTTCATACTCAGTGGTTGGTGTGATTTCAAGGTGGATCTGAGCTCCAGCTATTTACTCTGTAGGGAGGATGTAGATGGTTGCCTGCATCTAGACTGGCTGGGCTTGTCTATTAGAGTGTTCTATGGGTGGGACCTAACAGTCTGAGGTCCTCCCATTTGGGGCCTGACCACTCTCACTTACACTCTTAACCCTTTACAGTCTGTTTTCCATTCTCTATTTAATATTTTTAAGCAAAAATTGAATCATCCTTACTATAAAATCTAATTATTTCACAAAAGAAAATGGTGTTTGTGTCCATGAACATGTATGCATGGAGGCCAGAGGCAAACTAGGTATCTTCCTTTGTCCATTTCTATTTTGTCTTTGGAGATTAAATCCCTCACTGGACATGGTGCACCCTGACCTGGTAGTTTGCCTGGCCAGGGAGCTCAGGGTCCTCCTATCTCTAGGCCTCACTGCGTTAAAGTTGAGTTAAAGATGTCACTGTTTCATTTTGTTTTGTTTTGTTTTGTTTGTTTTATATGGGAGTTGGATATCCTAATTCAGATCCTTATGTTTGTGTGGCTGGCACTTTACCAACTGAACCTGTCTGTCTCCTGCTCTCCCGGTCCCCACCCACCACACCTCTTAAAGCTCATAATCCATTTGCCCTTGATCATAGAATGAAATCCTCAAGTATGCACAGTCTCTGTCTAAGGCCTTGAGTGACCTGTTGTCCGCCTTTCCATTTTCCGCACCTAATCCCTCCACATCAGCACAAAAGATAGATTATTTTTGCTTCTTGTTTATCTGCTCAGACACCTATGTCCTTGTCTTTCTTTGGTGATACTCTTACCTTCTACCCTCGTGCACTGGGACAGTCCTAATTACTTCTAGCTAAGATGAACGCCACTCTCAGAAGGATGCTTCCCTGTGCCTGTGGCTCCTCTTTTATGCTACATATTACTGTCAGCATTACAATGGGTGATTAATCACTAAATGTCTGAATTCCTCCACAAAAATGTGAGGCCCATGAAGGAAATGATACTATCTTGTTCAATGTTGTAGCCCAGTGTCATTCCCAATGCTACATAAATGGCCAACGGTTAATATGTATTTGTGAATTTGGAATTATGGAATATGATGGGCCCAGAAGATAGCATCATGGGAATCAGTTGACACCCTGGTAGCAGGGAGTTGGCAGCCTGCCAGAGAAAGGAGGTCAAGAAGCCTTATCAAACGAGCAGGGTGGAGTGATGGGAGCAGGCGTGATGTACCTCTTGCCAAGGATCTCTGACTGGAACGAGCAGAGCATAGTTTAGATCACAGTAAAACTTACAACTCTTGACTCTCCCATCCATGCCCTGTTACCACACACAGCATTGCCAGGACTGTGGAATTCAGGGAGTGGACTGCCCACCCCATTCAACTCAGTCTTGCCGACTCTTCAATACATTCAGGGTCATTTGTGTGGGGGGGGGGCGGTTCAAGACAAGGTTTCTTTGTGTACAGGGTTTCTCTGGCTGTCCTGAAACTCTGTAGACCAGGCTGGCTTTGAACCGGATGCACCTGCCTCTGCCACCTGAGTGCTGAGATTAAAGGTGTGTGCTACCACTGCCCGACATAGACATTTCTTATAGCACATGCTCCAAAACACCATCCCTTGTAGAGGACAGATAAAATTAAGTTTTTGAAATTTCCATAATTAGAAAAGGGATGGACATTCATTACCATCTAACATTACAATGAGAGATAGAGAAATAATTAGATTTCTGGCTAGAGAGATATCTCAGTGGTTGGAGCACTGGCTGCTCTTTGCAGAGATCCTGGGTTCAATTGTGCTTTTAAAGCTAGCTTATAAAAAAAAGGGTTTGCTGATCAGAAGATAAATAGTCCTCAAATTCTGCCTTGCTCCTGCTTTTCTGTTCCCAAACCGTCATCACTAAATTTAGCTGTTCTTGCATGTAGCCCATCTTTTTCTTTCTTTCCCAAAGGATAAGATTTAATAAAGTTAAACAGTAATAAATATGAGGTTTCTATACTTTGGTCCAAGAAAGAAAGTGAGCTGCACATTCATAAAGCAAGGAGGACACAGCCTGGCTGACAGTAGCACTTTGGACCCTTTCAGAGTTAATCATTTGCCTCACTCGAGAGGATCCCAGCAGCAAGGTCTCATGCTGCATGATGATGTCAATATTATGAGACCTCTGCTCTCTCTTGTTATGAGTCTTAATTTTATTATCAATATCAAGGACTCTGTGATTTGATCTCAAGTCACATACAGGCTAAGTATTTCCCTAAAGAGCTTTTGAAAGTGATTTCTTTTTTCAAGGTCAAGGCAGGAGTATCTTTTGTCTTACGTTTTTTTGTCATCCAGAGGCTGGATCAAAGGTAAAAGAGCCAAGAATACCAAAGGGAATGACAAAGAAATCTCTGCTGTGGCAGCCCCTGGCTCTGCAGCAGTCCTGGGACGTTCAGAGTACTTCTGCTCATTTCATTTGATTGTTGTGTATGCACAGGCCAGAGCTAAGCTGGTGGGTATCTTCGGTTGACTGATGGGGCAATTAAATAAAAAGAGGGTGCAAAGTCCACCCAACTTCTCAGTGTCAGAGAATAAGTCATGAGCCTAATAAGTTGAAACTTCAAATCCAGCTTTCTCTGCACCAATGTATCCCACGTGGATGTGCACAGAATATGAAGTCTAAAATCATATCACAGGCTAGGAAGATGGTCTTATCTTGCTGTCAAGAATGAGGACCTAAGTCAGTGACTCTCAATCTGCGACTTTTGGGGGGACTGAATGACCCTATCATGGTGGTCACCTATGACCATTGGAAAACACAGATATTTATATTACAATTCATAACAATAGCAAAGTTGCAGGTATAAAGTAGTGAAAATAATTTTATGGTTGGGCTCACCACAACATGAGGAACCATATTAAAGGGTCGCCTCTTAGGAAGCCTGAGAACCAGTGACCTAAGTGGATCTTCAGGACCCACATAAAAAGCCAGGCTTCTTTGGGGACTTTCCCTTCTGTTTTGTTTGTTGTGTCCAACTCCAATGTAATAGTTTTTACTTTATTGTATTGTATTCCATTTTGTTATATTTTATTATTATTATCTCTTAGAAGCCTATTCTTTTCCAGTAGGAGACAGAGGGGAGTGTATCTGGATAAGAGAGGCTATGGAAAGAAACGAGTAGAGCGTGGGGAAGCCATAATCAGGATGTAATAATTAAGAAAATAATCTACTTTCAATAGAAGGGGGGAAGGAAAGCCAGGCACCATAGGAAGAACCTACAAGTCCAATGCTGAGGGGAGGGGCGGATCCCTGGAGCTCATTGGCCACCTAGTCTAGCCAGTTGGCAAGCTCTAGGCTTAGTCAGTGGGGCTGGTTAAAGGTAGAGAGTGGGGCTGGAGAGATGGCTCAGTGATTAAGAGCACCGTTTGCTCTTCCAGAGGACCCGGGTTCAATTCCCAGCACCCACATGGCAGCTAACAACTGTCTATAGTTCCAGTTCCAGGCAAACACCAAGGCAAATAAATAAATAATAAATAAAAGTTTTTTTTTTTTTTTTTAAAAAAAAAAAAGGTAGAGAGTGATACAGGAAGACACTTGAAGCCAATCTCTAGTCTCCACATGCTCATACATGGGTGTGCATACCCAAACATCTATATGTATACACACATCTATTAGAGAGAGAGAGAAAGAGAGAGAGAAGAAGAGGAGGATGAGGAGGAGAAGGAGGAGGAGAAGTCACAATATGAGAAAGAGTTCTCCTGAACTGGTTCAATTCAATAACTGGCAAGCTATTGAGCTATTGACATTTAGAAACTGTTAACTATTTACAAGAGCTGATTATGAATGAACCTCCTGGGGCAAGACATAGAAGTAGCCTAAGTCTGAAAAGCGCTCCTATAAGTCAGGGGCTCAGACAGAAGCATGGCATTGTCCTGAGTTGATGGCCTGAGCCAGAGGAGGACAGAGCAGTCCCCACAAGGTGGGGCTGGGACTGGACAAAAATGTTCAGACTCTACCTCAGTTCAGTTCAAGGGTAGTACTTGGAAACTTTCGGTTGGTTGTTTGAATATTTTGAATTGATCAAGACAGGGCCTCATGCACATGCTGGACAAGGGCTCTTCTACTGACCTACATTTCTCACACCTGCTCCATATAAAACTCTAATTCTAATATTTCAGACACCTATGACAAGGCAATAGCAGAATCACTTAGGTTTCAGGACTGATTTTTAAAAAGGGGTGTATATGTATGTGTGTGTGTGTGTG
Source organism: Sigmodon hispidus (assembly GCA_004025045.1). NCBI lineage: Eukaryota > Metazoa > Chordata > Mammalia > Rodentia > Cricetidae > Sigmodon > Sigmodon hispidus. The sequence goes on along the minus strand of PVIH01006206.1, from coordinate 21,871 downwards.
TGTATCTGTGTTTGTGTGTACATAAGGAGTTACAGGTGATTGTGAGCCACTCAATGTGGGTGCTGGGGATTGAACTCAGATCCTTTAAAAGAAAAGTACAACACTTAACCACAGAGCCATCTTGCCAACCCTAGCGCTGACTTGTTATGTATCCCTTAATCCCAAGAACACAAGCAGATCCTCCATGCCCGGCAGGTCTTGCAGGCTTACCCTCACCCCTCCGGTCCTCTCTTCTCTTTGTCTTAATGTCATTTGGAGTTTGAACCCTGTGTTCCTACTTTCACTAATACCTCCAAGCTTTGTGACTTTTTAAATTACTTTCTTCAGCAATGCTGCATTTTTCCTTGTGTGCTGAATTTGCAAAATAAAACTCCAACTTTTTCCCCTTTGCCATTCCCTTAGAATAGCAGTTCTTGGAGCATGCTTTCCTGGCCAGCACCATCAGCTTCATCTAGGAACATGCTAGAGACACAAATTCTCAGGCCCCATGCCAGACACTCACATCCCCACAACCAAAAATTTTAGGGTTAGAGTCTAGAAATTAGCACTTAACGAAGTCCCTTGGGTGATTCCAATGCCTACCAAATTTTGAGGTACACTGATATATATGGAGGCCTGGGCTGCCACAAACAGCTTTGTTCTCTACCAATGTCCTGTTCTTCTGAAAGGCAGGCCACAGCCAGCTCCTTGAAGCTTTTCTGCTCTTTCTCCGACCTCGCTTTCCTGGCCCTCACTGGGTTCCCAGTACTCAGGAAGCTGGAGTGGGGTGGGTGTGGGGTTAGGGGGCACTTTTTTTGTGACACATCTTATTCTCATGTGCACTATGGGTTTTCTTGTAGCCAGAGGCCACCAACTGTCCTCAGGTCTCCTGTAGAATCTACTGGGAGTTCTTGTACCACATCTCTCTGACTTACCCTCCTTTCCTCAGAGAGATGTCTGTTGCTCACTTGCATACCCAGGCCTTGGCAAGAAGCTCATCTTCCTATCCCACTAAGGGCATGGAATATCATGATTCTGATGCAGGTCACTTCTCAGCACGATACTGATGCAATGCGAGATGTCTTGGTCCATGGGAGACAGAGCAGGATCCAAATGCACACTCCTTCTTGGCCAGGCTTGAGCTGACACTTAGTTAACAGAGAGATGTGACTACTCTTCTACCTGCTGAGCTCATCCTTTGCTGGTATTCTTCTGTCTTGTGACTTGAAACTCACGATGTTTCCAGAAGACTCACATGCTAAAGACTTATTGCCAAATGGTGTGTGTGTGAGAGGTAGTTAGATCATAAGGAATATAACTTCATTATAGATTAAACCGTTGCTGAGTTCATAGCTGCACATGGACAGGCATAAAGGGGAAGAAATAGTCTGCTGAAGATGTAACTTTGGAGATGTATCTTGTTCCTGGCCTCTTGTCTCTCTGCCCCTGGATTGTCACAAAATACCAGCTTCTTTCACTGTATCTTTTGGCTGTGACGACTCTGCCTTGTTACAGGTCTAGAGGCAATTGAGTCTTTCAACCATGCACCTACATTTTTGAAACTGCACCAAAATAAAGCTTTCTCTTTTAAGTTGATTTTTCTCCGCTATGTTGTCATAGCAACAACAGTGGAGCATGCTTCAGAAACTACTTCGACTAAGTAACTTTTACTTGAAACTCAGCTGCCTCAGTTTCCTTCTACTTTAATGGGGTTTCTCTGTGCTCACTTTCTCACTAGAAAAGCTAGGGTGGAATAGAAAGGAAGCATCCAGAAAACAGAACCATGCTACCTAGGTCCAAATCCAGGCTGTACTCCTTGCCTAGTGGTTAGGTCAAGCAGTAAGACTTCAGGAAGCCTAAGTTGTCTGTATCTTAGTTTCCAGATTTATAAAATGATGATAGTAGCACTTGTACTCATCTTGATTCGTATCTGCCTTGTAGGGTTACAGAATGTAAACATTTCATGTAGATAAAGCACTTAGTTGAGGTGTCTATCTCAGCGCTAACTTGGATGTTCCCAAGTATCTTCTTCACCATTCTCCCCTTGCCATTAATCCTCTATTTTAGGCTAATCGGTTTCCTTCTTGTGTTCTCTCTTCCATCTGTAGTGGGATTCAGGCATTATTGAGGGAGGCCTAGAGGCATAGCTTTGGGGTCTCAGGACCCTAAAAGGGACACGGCCAGCCCAGATAGAGAACCCCATGGTACGCTGACCTTTCTTCCTTCCTGTGTTGTTCCTGCATTTTCTGGGAGAGGATTGGACCATCCTATGTGGGACAGTTCCATTCTCCAAAAATTGTCTTAAGGTTCATTCAATTTGTATCAGTGACTGCTTATATAACCCCTTAATAAATATTAATCTTTTATATGATTGATTTCAAGTGATTCTGCAATATCTACCTGCTTTGTCCTAAATCTCTTCAGTCCTCTTTATTCTTAGGAGAAATTAATTTCTTGCTTCTGCATGAATTCAAAAGATAGAGACTATTGTGGAATATTTATACACTGTGAAGATGTATTGCTGTGATTGGTGTAATAAAAAGCTAAATAGCCAAGTAGCTAGGCAGGAGAGATAAGTGGACTTCCAGTCAGAGAGTGAATGCTGGAAAGAAGAGTCAATTACACAGAAAGAGATTGAAGTAAAAGCCACATGGCAGAATGTAAATTAATAAAAATATGGGTTGATTTAAGTTACAACACCTAGTTAAGACAAGCCTAAGCTAAAAACCAAGATTTTATAATTAATAATAAGTTTTCACGTCATTATTTGGGAGATGGCTGGTGGGAGAGAGAAAAACTTGTTATGAGAGACTAGTTTCTTTATCTCACATACGTCTTTCTGTATCAAAATAACCCTTGACTTGTGGCAGTAGGCTGTCATAGACCACTGATGCTCTGGGAAGGCACGGAGCCTTCCCTCAGATTGGTGCTCTGCCATTCAAAGCTGTTTGTTTTAACTCCTAAGCATCTTCCCTTATTTTAAAGATGGATATAATTCAGCCATCTAATTTGCAGAGTAATTTTTGCGAATCAAATAAGATTATGTAAAGATGGTCTCTAAGCTCTGAAGTATTCATTACTACCTGAGACAGCTCCATGAAATTTGTTGGTGTGGCTCCCCCTGCAAGCTGTGGGCCTTTAGCTTCCTTAATCACAAAATCTACCTCTCTAAGAGATGCCAGACCCAGTAGGCACTCACAGGAGCCAGGAATTCCATCAGTCAGAGGTCTTGGCCTCCATCAGTCAGAAATCAACACTGGCAACTCTAAGTAGAAAATATTTAGCTCAGAGAGATCACAAAAGGTCAGAAGTCAAGGCCTATAGAGGAGCCATAGAAACTAGACATGGACACAGGGTAAGCAGTCTGCTGGTGGCTGGTGTAACAAACAACATGTGCCGTCATACCACTGTTAGTGTTAATCAAGAATCACCTAGAAGGGGCTGGAGAGATGGCTCAGTGGTTAAGAGCACTGTCTGCTCTTCCAGAGGACCAGGGTTCGATTCCCAGCACCCACATGGCAGCTAACAACTGTCTGTAGTTCCAGTTCCAGGCAAACACCAAGGCAAATAAATAATAAATAAAGTTTTAAAAAAAAAAAAAAAAAAAAAAAAAAAAAAAAAAAAAAAAAAAAAAAAAAAAAAAAAAAAAAAAAAAAAAAAAAAAAAAAAAAAAAAAAAAAAAAAAAAAAAAAAAAAAAAAAAAAAAAAAAGAATCACCTAGAAGAAGAGCCTCTGTGTAGTCCTGTGGGGGCTATCTTGATTCCACTGAAGTGAGAAGACACCTCTTTCCAGGGCTGGATACCAGACTGGATAAAATAGAGGAAGTGAACTGAGCATGGTTCTGTCTTCTGTATGCTCAATTTCTATAAATGATGCATTCATTCATCACTCTCTGCTTCCTGATTATGAATGCAATGGAACCAGTTCCTTCAAGGTCCCACTGCGTGGACTTCCCCACCATGGTGGATATAGTTTGAACTGTGAGCCAAAACATGCTTTTTCTCTATCACATTGCTTTTTATCAGAGCAACAGGACAACAAAATAAAACAAATAACAACAACAAACCCAAGACACCTTGAATTCAAGGAACTTCTTCAAGACTTTTAGAAGCAAATAGCTTTTGGGCTATGCTTGATTCTTGAACCCAGCCTGTGAATGTGTGAATGTGTAACTGTGCTGGGGCAGGGACAGGAAGGACCTGGGGCTTGCCTGAGATGTTTGCTTTAAGAAGAGGGTTGGATCTCTTTAATGCTTTAAAGAGAACCAACCAGAAGGTCAAAAACATAAGGGCCCACTAAAAGAGCTAAACTACCTTTCTCCAAAAGAGTTCATATTTTGAAGACTTTTTATGTATGTGTGTGTTAGTTCAGAGAACAAAAGGAACCCAGTGTGGCAGCACAGCTCTGTATCCCTGTACTTAGGAGATGGGGCAAGAAAATAGGGAGTTCCAGGCTAGCCTTGCTACATAGTCAACTCCAAGACAGCCTAAGCTACATAGCAAGACTCCGTGTCAAACATAACACAGCACTAAGGAGCTAGATGGTTCCACAGTTAAGGGCACCTATTGCTCTTACAGAGGACCCAGGTTCGGTTCCCAACACCCACAGGTGATTTATAACCATCTATAACTCCAGTTCCAGGGACTCTGACATTCTCTACTGACCCTCGTGGGCTGAGACATGCACATGGTACACATAAATACTTGTAGATACAACACTTAGACACATAAAATAAAATTAATGAATCTAAAAACTGTTTTTTTAAAAGCATAATAAAATGAATGTGAGAGTTGACAGCAGCAATCTCCACGGGTTTCCCCAAGTCGGAAACAGAAGTTACATCTATCACTGCTATGAATACTTGGATGGTTGGTCATAGACAGCTGAATTCAAACCGCATGGAGCCTTCCTGGAAAGTACCTCTTGGGGCTGTGATTGAGGAGTGCCTTAGCTTCTCTATTCTAGCACGGTTTATTCTTACAGATCAATTTGGTCAACTATGTTCTCTTAAATAATGGGCAATCCCTTCCCAAGACAATATCTGACCATCTCCATGAAAGCTCCTAGATACAGCAGTAAGAAAGCCTGGGCTCAAGCCAGGCTCCCCTTTACTGCACATCAATGGCTTCATTTATTTGTAATTTACCACACTTCTCCATTCCTGGCCTCTGCTTCCTCTCCAAGGGATCACAGGCCTGTGAAGGGCCAAGAGGAAACAAGAACCCTACATTCAACTGCCCACCACACTGCATCTTTAAAGGAGTCAATACTAATTTTCATCTTTTGATTTTTTTAGCTGAAAGGTAAAAATCTGCTTTTTCTACTATTGCACTGTGTGAGATGAGGTGCCATTCTGGTATTCTGGAAGGGCTGCTAGGCCGCCAGCTGCATTTATGGAAACATTTTCCTTTGTGTGAAACTCCTAGCTATATGAAACCCTGCCTTCAGGCAAGGTAGAAATGACCTCCTGGGGACTCATAAGCATTGAGCAAGCTGACTCTTGCCTCAGCTGCTGGGTGATGGAGGGTTTCTCTGCCCACTCCACCCCTTGCTCTTTTATTGACTGCAGAGTATATTTTCTAGTTAAGCTCTAATCATGAAATTATACTGTGGCCACCTGAATTTCTCAGAAAAGTCTATTCTTTCCTCGGGACTCTCAGATGTCTCAGTGTGGAGATAGAATTTGATTAAGCAACAACAATATTTGCCCCAGTGATTTTAGAATTGAGTTATGTTATTAGGTAAAGGATGAATAGTCATGACATGTATACATCACTACATGCAAAACAGGAGAGGCTGTCACCAGAAATGCTTCTCAGCCTTGGAGCTCAGAGCTGGGCAAGGGCCACTAGAAGGAGAAAGAGATGAGAGGCATGGCCTTAGAAGCTTGGTTTCCTGCAGCAGCCAAGAGAGGTGTAACAATAAGGGTATTGTTCCATGGGCAGGGACCAGGCAGCTCTCAGAGAACAGGAGCAGAGTACTGAGCTGCACCCAGGAGCCCCCGGTTCCGTGGTGGAAATAGGGCGCTGAATTCCCACCAATGTGACTGAACAAAGCCCTCAAAACTTCGAGTATTGACCTGAATAATCTCAACAAAATGTCTCATTCAGCTGCAATTAGCCACATAATTGGACAGCTATGTTTGGAGGAGAAAAACAAAAGGTATGAAATAGCCAGAATGTTCTGTAGCCGGAATGCACTGTAGTTTCAGAACGTTCACCAAACTGTTCACGTGGTTCCTGGCTCCTGCTTTCTCTTTCTTTCTTGGCTAAATTTGCCTCATTATTGTATTATTCGTTGCTGTGGTCCAATCTCGCTGGACTCAGCTCAGCAAACTTATTTAAAATGGTTTAGTTCCCTCCAAAGTGTCTAGGGCTAGGGAGATGGCTCTGTCTGTGAAGTACTTGCTGAGCAAGCATGAGAACCTGAGTTTGGATCCCCAGCTCCCCACAGTAAAAGCTATGAAATGTATGCTTGTAACCCCCGTGGGGAGACATGTGGATCCCTAGAGCTTGATGACTGGTCAGTTTAGCTGAACTGGTATCAGCTTCAGCAAGAAAACTCATCTCAAACAAAAAGGTAGAGAATAATTGAGAAAGAAACACGTACACACACAGGCACACATGCACATATGAACATGTCCACACCCTCCTAAGATATACACCCAATAATAAATATTAATAGAAATCTAACAACAGAGAGAATATGGTTTTTCTATGACTGAGACACATTATAAAGCACATGCCTTTTTTTGTTTGTTTGTTTTTTTCAGTTAGTCAAGAAACTCACAGCATAGACATGGCAGCATCAACCAGATCAGAGGCTCTCCAAGATGATTTCTGGAGCAGCATTCAGGAGCTTGTTAAGAATGCATCTTGTAAGTCCCACCCAGGCCTCTGCATCACAAACCTAGGAGGGATCCACTGATCCCTGTTTTAACAAGCCTTCTAAGTGATCAGGATGAACTCTGAGTCTGATCTAAAGATATCCTAATAATTCTCTGCTGCCAGATGCTGCTGTTTTTACTGCTGTGCCCAAAGAGGTGTTAGGAAAACTGACTGTAGAGGAGAATACTTCTCAAAATTTCATTCTTAAAACAATTTACAAATTGGATTTTTTCTTTTTCAGTGCTAAGGATCAAACTTGCACATGGTAGGCAAGTTCTCTGCTCCTGAAATGCACTCAGTGAGTCCAGATTTCCTTAAGGGCAGGCACACCTGTGATGATGTCTTGGATAAGTGCTGGAAGTCATCCACCCTGTTAGTCTTAAATAACTGTGGAACCTTAGACAAGTTACAGCCCTCTTTGTTGATCAGTTTTCTCATCTGCCCAAACTGAGACATTAGGATGGAATCGTTAGAGTTTCTTATTATAACAACCCGTGCATCTTTTTTCTTTTTGAATATAGGGTTGCCAGGTTTAGCAAGTAAAAATATGCACTGCTTTTCAAAAAAAAAAAAAAATCCCTCAAATTTCAGCTTTTGGATTCAGTTTCAAGTAAACAAGTAATTTTAGTGTTTTATTACTTATAAAATATGTACATTACATATGCATATATTGTATATGTATAAATATATATTTGTAAAAATAAACTGGATATGGTGGTGTACACATTTCATCCTAGCACTTGGGAGGCAGAGGCAGGTGGACCTATGTGAGTTCAAGGTTAGCCTAATTTGCATGACAATTTTCTGAGGGCTAAGCCTTGTCTCTAAATTACTACTAATGATCATAAAATAATAAAAATACGTTCCCAAGAGACATACATATGTGAAAATATTGTTTATCTGACATTCAGTTTTACTGAGCATTCAACTGTGCATTTTAATTTGATTATGAACTTTAATCAGAGACTACCTCAGTGGGAAACACCTGACCTAATCTCTCTCAGGATGCAAAGGACCTGCACTCACTCAGAGGGACAGCAAGCGCAGTATTGAACTGAGGTATAGAAGAAACAGGATTCTGGTTCTGATTTCATCTGAGGTTGAATCACTGTCTCTCATTAGGACCCAGTTTTATTATCTGTGCAATGAGGATACTGGACCAAATTATCCCCAAGTGTCTGTGTTATTTTTGGCTTTTGCACCACTCTTTGATTCAGTGAAAAGCATTTTACTCTTTTTTTCCCCTATTGTTTAACTTGTGAGGGAATGGATTAATTATGTGAAATTTAGAGGAATAGGTTTTATTGAGCTGTGAGCTGACCTCCTTGAACGTGCTCTGGGCATGAAAAAGTGGCTTTGATAAGTAAAGGACCCTCACTTTTATTCATAGCATCTGTTTCCACAAACTTTACATTTAGTTACTAGTGTCTGAAACTTTGTTTTTAGACACTGTGTGGTTTAAATGAGAATTGTCTCCTCTAGCCTCTGGCATTTGAACACTTGATACCCAGCTGGTGCTGCTGTTTGAGCAGATTGTGGGGGAGGTGCAGCTTTGTTGGAGGAAGTGCGTCAGTGGGGGCAGACTTTGATAGTATATAGCTGTCCCAGTTAGGGTTGCTGTGCTGAAACACCACGACCAAAAGCAAATAGGGGAGAAAAGGGTTTAATTGCCTCACACCTCCACATCACTGCTCATCATTAGAAAAACAATCAGAAAGTCAGGACAGGAACTCAAGTGAAGAAGGAAGCCAGAGACAGGAGCTGATGCAGGGGCCATGGAGGGGTGCTGCTTACTGGCTTGCTCCTGGTGGCTTGCTCAGCCTGCTTTCTTATAGAAACAGGACTGCAGGCCCAGAGATGGCCCCACCCACAATGGGCTGGGCCCTCTCACATCAATCACTAATTAAGAAAATGCCCTACAGGTTTACATATAGACCCATCTTATTGAGGCATATTATCAATCAAGACTCTCTTTTCTCTTTTCCAGTGATTGTAGCTCGTGTCAAGTTGGCATAAAACTAGCCAGCACACTGGTGCATTCTCTCTGCCTCATGTTTATGGTTGAAGGTGTGGTCCTTGGTTTCCTACTCTGGCCACCATGCCTGCCTGCTGTCATGCCTTCACACCACAAGGGACTCTTAATCCTCTGGAATAATAAACCAAAACAAACTCTTCTGTAATTTGCTTTTGGTCATTGTATTTTATCACAAGAACAAAAAAGTAACTAACACAGACAACATGAACAATGGTGAATTGACCGCTCTTACAGACAAAGCTTTTCATGTGTACTTGATGTTCTCTTAGAAAGTAATTTCTAAAAGTGCAGCTGCAGGAACAGAAGTGAAGATTTTCCTTTCTGCCTCCACCCACTCTCCCTACTGTCCAAGAAGGCCAAAAGGGATCTTTACGAACCACAGTCTAGATCACACGTGGCCAGCTTTTGAGGGTATTGTTAAGCTAATTCAAGCACCTCTCTTCTCCAGGGCTCTTGCCCATCAGAGGTCTCGAACAATGGCCGAAAGAGACCCTGTACTAAGAATGCTGCTTTTGGCTCCAATGGGAACAGCTGGCATTCCCTTTGGCCATGTATGGAAGGCCTCATTAGGCAGCATAAGTTCAAAGTTTTCAGCCCAATTATTTTTTAATGTAGGCACTATATTTGATCCAGCAAGAGTACTGGAGTTCTAACTTTGGCTGGGGATAAAGCCCCTTCTCATGAAGCGGAGCTGGGCCTCCTTGCCTTGGTTCCTTTGGGCATTTTCCTTCTTCAGGCACCATGTAAAAGTAGGGCTCTGGGGCAAGGTGATAGTTTTCTACATCTAGGCTTCATAGACAAATGCACAATCACACATGTCAGACAAAAGGATTTTAAGGCTATTCATATTTTTGCCAAGTTCTATAATGAGCATGTCTTATTTTATAAAAAGAAAAAAGTCATCCTTTTTTTTTAAAGCCTTATAATTATTCCCAACTGTTCACTTTTCTCGAACTGTATATTTTTAGAGTAATACAATATAATCCAGTGCTCTCCAACTGACTTGCTTTGTAGAAGATTTCAAATCTATAATTAATAATTGGGTCTTTTTAAAACAAAAGTAAAAAATCTATTAGTAGGTCACGGTTGATCTTGTTAGGAAGGAAGACAAGGAAAGAGATATACCTAAGGAAAAAATGATTCTAAGAAAAAAATGACCAGGAATGGAACTCTGTCTCTCCTGGCATGACTATGTAGTCATGGTTGTCCTGCAAAGGGCCATGAGGCATTTAGGAATTGGCAAGGTCAAGGCAAGAGCCCTGGGGAGTCTTAAGACATTGAGGCCCCACGGAACATTAAGAGTTTTTTGGAAGCCAGGCATGTTGACACACACCTTTAGTCAGCACAGGGGAAGCAGAGGCAGGTAGATCTCTGTGAGATGGAGGTCAGCCTGGTCTGCATAGCAAATTCTAGGATATGTGGTTCTACTTAGTGAGCCCAGCATGGTGGTCTGTGCCTGTACTCCATAGGAGGTGGTGGTAGGCTGATTAGGAGTTCAAGCTCTTCCTCAGATACATATAGTTGAGACAGTCTGGGCTACATGACACCTTGCCTAAAAACCTAATACTAAAACAAAGACAAATACAAAACTGCATGGGGACTGGGAAGATGGCTCATCAGTTAAGAGTACATGTGGCTCTTGCATGGAAATGGAGCTTGCTCTGAAAGTTACATCTTGCCATGTCCTAGTAAGGACTTCTACCATGACCATACAAAGCTGTGCCCCAGTTACTTAAGACTGATAAATATTTACATCACTGAGACCTGTAGGTTCTTCAAGCTTCTTCCCTGGAACAAAGAGAATCCATCAAGGGTGATGACAGCAGAAAGAGCAACCAAAGGCTGTGAATCAGTAGGAAAGCTGGAAGACATAACTGAGTAAAGGTGGTTTTTCAGTTTGGCTGAAGCCCCATAGTCCTGGGGCTATTTCACTGAGTTTGACCCTCTATAAAGATTTCATTCTTGGCTTTCAGAGGTATTTTTGGAGCCCATAGAGAGCCTTGGGAAACTAATGGCTGACATAATTTTGGCTAAAGTTCTGTACAGAGTTTGTCCACAGCATAGACATTGGAAGTTAGTTGGATCTTGGCCCACTTGAACACATAAAAGAAAACTAGCCAAAAAGGTTTAAAGAGGTTTGCAGTTTTGTATTTATTTAGGCTATTGCCAGATCACCCACTAAGATAGAACATTCAGGGGCCAGGGACTTGTTTCTCAGGCACACACCTAAATCACAATTTTTTTATTCTCAGTTTCTAAGCATAATTAGATGTTGATTCTTTGGTTTTGCATTTGATTGGTTTTAGTTTGGGTTTTGAGACAGGATCTTGCTATGTTGCCTAGACTGGTCCCCAATTTGTGATCATGCCTTAGCCTCATAAGATTATAGGCTTATGTAATCCTATCCGGGACAGATCATTAACTATTTGTCTTATGTTAAGGCCGACTATCATTGTAGCCTCCTCACTGTTCTCATACTCACTATGTACCCTTTTGAGCCCTTAAATTTCTGATTCTCTTGTTCCTGTCTCCTGAGTGCTGGAATTTAAACACATACCACTCCACTGCAATCAATCCTAGAGCTTTGTTAATACAAGGCCAGCTTTACCAGCAGGGATACACCCCCAGTCACTCACTTTACCTCTTATTTGTGTAGTGTTGCCATCAGAATGAGATTGTTAATGTAAATTATCCCTCTCTTGTGAGGTCAGCAGGACAGACAAGGACATCAAGGGATCATGATGTCTCTGAGGTGGGAGGCAGAGCTAAGGACTTCAGGCTTCTAGTCTGGAGCTCTCTAGCATTGTCTGAGATGACTCAAAGCCACTTCACCCAGCTCTCTTGATGTAAGTAAGAATGAGAAACAATCTTAGATAACATTTGTTTTAAACAATGCCTCACCCAAGAAATAAATAATAAGGTAAATGAAAGCAGTGAGTTCACACTTACAAAGCCCAGACCACGCACTACTCAGAAATAGTAGTGGGGAAAGATTTGTTGCCTGTAGCAGGTGAAGGAAGCATGGGTCTGTCTTCCTGCAAAGGGAAGGTGAATGAGAATTTCTGGAAGGGAGTTGTCTGCAAAGACTGACTGGACTGACCAACTAAAGCCATGCGGAGGGGTTGAAATGGCTCAGGTCCGGAGCCTAATTACCTTATAGTGGGCTGTTTTATATAGTTTTAATGCCCTGAAGATTCATTCCTTGCCCATCTCTGTGTCAGAACTAACTAACGTTCATGACTAATAGATAAGAACCCTTTATAATCTATTAACTTAGCAGACTACTGGCTTCTACCAGCCCTAAAGCTAAGGATGTCATCAGATAGCATCTGGGCCCATGCAAAACTTCTGTTACCTTGCTACAGCACCTCCCTAATGTACCCACCAGTGTCATTTCAAATTGCCTTGACTGATGACTTTCTTTGCTGTTACTATAGAACTCTACGAAGTCATTTCTTGGGGGCAAGTATGGAACTTGGGGTAACCTCACTCTGTGTTTCCTGGTCACTCAAATTTAAATCCAGAATAAACTATTCTCTTTGAAGTGAGAGTTGTGTTTTCTTGCATCAAGAGAATAATCAGGATTATATTCAGGAAGTGTGTGTGTGTGTGTGTTGATATATTATTTGTACTTTAAACAAATAAAGATTGCTTGAAGATCAGAGGGCACAGAGGGCAGAGCCAGCCACAGAGGTCAAGCAGTGGTGGCACACACCTTTAATCCTAGAATTTAAGAGGCAGAGAACTGTCGTGATCTCTGTGAGTTCAAGGTCACCCTGGACTATTTGAGATTAATCCTGTCTAGAGAAGAAACAGAGCCAGGCAGTGGTGGCTCACACCTTTAATTCCAGTACTAGGAAGGTTGAGATAGGAAATGATCTGGATGGGCAGAGAAAGGAATATAAGGCAGGAGGAGACAGGCATTTGACCCCCTTTTCAGCTGAGTACTGAGAGGTGTTCAGTCTGAGGATTCATGGAGACAGGATCTTCCCCTTTTGGCTGAAGAGTTGGTAAAGTGAGAAGTGGCAGCAACTTGTTTCTCTCTGATCTTTTAGCATTTACCTTAAGATCTGGCTTCAGGTTTTTATTATAAAATGAATTAGGATTCATACAACATATATGTATGTAGATACACGTAGGAAAGCATCTCAGAGGCAGTTAAGGAGTTCAGTTTAAGATCATAGTTCAAGAAGAAAAGAAGAGGCAATCCGCAAGATTACTCAACAGGTAAAGAAGCTTGAGCGGAATTTTCTGGCCTCCACACAAGTGAGAGCATGAACAACTATACAGGTGCATCACTCACACCCACCCACTCACCCACATATCAAAAATTGTTTTTTAAAGAAGAAAAGATGGGCATTGAGAATGTAGCGCAGTCGGTAGAGTAGCATGCATGAATCCTTGGGGTTCAGTTCCCAGAACCACATAAAACAGAACATGGAGGTACAAGGCTGTCATCTCAGCACTCAAGAGGTGAAAGATGAGTTCAAAGTCATCCTCATCTACATAGGAAGTTCAAGACCAGCCTAGATTATAGGAAACTTTGTCAAGAGGAGGAGGAGAAGGGAAAGAAGGAGAAGGATGTCAAGGAGGAAGGAGAGAAAGGAAAGAGGGAGGGAAGGAAGGAAATAAGGAAGAACTGCAATGTTTTAAGGAATTGCTTAGCTCAAAACACACATGTTTGAAAAGCTAAAACGGAACCTTTGGGGGCATGCTCAGCTTATATAACAGAGACAGTGAACAGGAACCTCTGGGTATCTCAGTTCTCTCCAAAATAGATGTAGCTGTTAAACAAGAAAGAAGAGGAGTGGAGGTGTGTTACTATAGAAGTCTGGACCCAAGGGTGAGTTTCCCATTTGGCACCTAACAATAGCAGAAATGAAGCAGAGAATCATGGGCCACCTTCATATAGATACTAAGATGATTATTATTATCTGCCTTCAAAGGGAACAGATCAAAGGCTGATGAAGGGAACCTGGCTTTCCTTCCAACCTCACAAACCTGATGTTACAGTTGGGTGCGGAGGCACACAACTCTAGCCCCCACTGAATGGACTGCGAGAAGTGCTTAAATCCAGGAGCACAAGACCAGCCTGGGAAGTACAGTGATAACTGAATCTATTAAAGGGAACAAAAGAACGAGAGAAAGATACTAGATATCGCCTCCTTCAAGGTTTGGCAATGTTTAGGGAAGGCACAGATGGCAGGCTCCTTCGGTTCATTTTCAACTGAGGGAACCCTGCCTCTTATGAGATTGGCTCAAACACCCATTCCACAGATTGTAGGGCATTTAAGGTCTTTCTTCAAATTTTGGCATATCCACAAAGACTTGTGTTGCCATGGTGGCCAGGGCTCTAATTTCTGACCTCTGAAAAAATGAGTTAGATTCATGAACTTTACATAACTCCTTACTGAATCTTCCCACCATGATAGAGAAGCTGAGCTAGGTTGTTTCTTCACCCTTCTACCAAGAAAGCAACAAAATAAAACTCTGTTTGATCATAAAGGTCTTTGTTGTTATAACAATGCTTATGAAAAACCTAAAGAGTCCATGTTGGAGGGCCAAAGCATCTGGGTTCTGAGGGCAGTGAAGACAGCAGCAACAAGATAGCTTAGTCATCAGAAAGCAACAAAGACAGGCAAGCAAGCCACACTCCTGACTTCCTGATATCTGGACCACATACAGGAAGATGCTGCCTACGTGGGGAGTCTTATCCCCCTAATTATTCTGGAAATCTTTCTCAGTCCTTATCAGTGAAGTGTCTTAGTTGATGCAGATCCAATCAAGTTAAAATTTAAGATTAACTGTCCCAAGGACTAGCCAAAAGTTAACTAGTTAACTGTGTAGTGAGAGGGTGTGTATGAGTCAAGTTCAATCCAATGAAAAACTGAACAGCACATCTCCATGGCATACATAGTGCTTCTCTTTTTATCTCTTCATAGTAATCTGAAGACTCCAGTTAATTTACTTTCTTTATACCTGAATTCTGAAAGTGTCTGGATACTAACAAGGGGAAAAAAAGGAAAGCCATTGGGGTAGAAAATGCCAGAAATACCAAGGAGACTTAAATGTCTAGCTTGAGAATTTAAAAAAAAATTCTTATTCTTGGTCCAAGAACTTTTTTATATATGGTATTTGAGATGCTGAGTGAATCTGCAATTTGAGAGTAAGTACTCAGCCCAGCCTCTTTGTTCTTTGCACATACAATCGTACCAGTAATCACGTCAACCTTGACACTTTCAACATCTTGGATTGACTTTGTCAGACAAAGTGAAAGTCTTCCCTGTGCTTGTGGTCATTATGACTGCAGCTAACATGGCTGAGTATTCTTAGACACAAATGTGATGATTTACAAAAGCATTGTTTTTTTCCTTCCACTTTGGTTTGGTTTGGTTTTGGCTTTAGTTTTTGGTGGGCAGGTCTCATATAGCCCCAGAGGGCCTTAAGCTTGCTATATGCTTCGACTGCCCTTGAACTACTGATTCTTCTGCCTCCACCTCCCAAGTGCATCAGCTACTTACTATAAAAAAAATTATAATGCTCACGGAAGTAAAGCTCCGTTGGCTCCATCCCCTATATAAAAAATACCAGTATTCTGTAATTCTTTCTTTCATGCATTCCCTATATTTATAATGAACTGAAATCATCACTTTAAAGTCATCATATCAATATCTCAGCATGTGTTTCTAAAATTTGAAAACTTCTAAAAGTTACCCACTAAGCTATGTTACAACCAAGGACATTTGCAGTAATTCCTCTGTATCATCTATTATTCCATGTTGACGTTTTTCTGATTGTTCAAAAACATCTTTTCACCATTGTTGTAGTCTACTCAAGATCCAAATAAGGAACACTCATTGTATTTTGTCATTATGCCTTGTCTCATTTAACCCATGGTTATCCCTTCTCTGTATATGCCTTTTCATATTATATATATTATATAATAAATATATATTATATTTAACTTTTATATTTCTATTCATCAATTACTTTAGGTTTATTTGTTTTATTGCATGATTTTAAAGCCTGTTTTATAATTTTTGCCTTTTCTATGTGTTATAATTATATTTTTCCTGATATATATGCATATATATACATAAATATATGTCTTTCAACTTTATGACTTTTTTCTTATAAAGTTTGACATTGTATGTTATATTAAAGGAAGAAAAAAGCCCACCCACATTTCATTCTATTTTTCACAGAAAAATAGAATTTTATTGCTAAATAATAGATATATCTGAAAATGATTCTGCTGTAACAAAAAGTAGGCATCTAATTTTAACTGTAATTGATTACACAAAATGATATCTTATTAAATTCTGTTTTAATGTAATAAAGACATATTCATACTTATAAAGTTTACCACCCACAGATCCTCAGAAGGTGTCAGGGAAGACTTACAAAGGAGATTCTCTATTAAAATTAGAGAAAATGGGGCTGGGGAGGCAGTTCAGTAGGAAAAGTTAAAAGGTGCAACCAACCCTGGAAACCTGACTTCTGGGAACCCTGGAGAAAATCAACTTCTGATGTTGTTCTCTGACCTCCATATGTAAGTTGTAATGTGACACACACACACACACACACACCACAATAAATAAGTGTAATTTTAAAAAACATACCCAAAAGTAGTAAATAAACAGATAATAAAATAATATACAAATAAATAAACATATTGCAATCATGCTTATAAAATGTATTTTTTGGTACAAGGTCGCAATCTGTAACCCTTGCTGGCCTGGAGCTCATAGAGATCTGTTTGCCTCTGCCTCCTAAGTGCCGGGATTCAAGGTGTGTGCCACATTGCTCAGCTATAAAATACCTGTTTAAAAAATTATTAGGACTAACTGGCTGAAGCCCCACTTCTCCACTGCTCAGTCTCCAGTGGAACACACAAATCATTTTCATCCAAACTTTCTTCCCCAACTCATTGCTTTATCCCAGCCCACAATAACAACAGGCATCCCCTGGGAAGCTGAAGGCCACTTTGGCCAGGGAAGCAGGTAGGCTAACTGGAGACCTTCATCTCTCTCTCTCTCCATTTCTCCAAGTCCAGTCTCCCAGTCTCATCCCCAGATCTGTAGCAGATCTTGAACTGTAGCCTCTCCTTACTTTCTACTCTCATTCCCAGGAGACTAGCAGATCCTACTGGACACCCCAGGAGACTAATATATCCTACTGGACACCCAGGAGACTAGCAGATCCTAGTGGACTCCCAGGAGACTATTAGATCCTATTGGACACCCAGGAGACTAGTAGATCCTACTGGACACCCCACCCCGCTTTCCTGCTGCTGCCTGTCCCTCACCCCCCTCAATTATCCTCATGTCTACATGTCAGCTCCCAATACCTAGAAATGCATTTTACCTGGAGCCACCAGTGGCCACAGCTATCAGGATCCCAGAAGAGTGTCCTACAAGCCAACACACAGCCACCACACTCCTAAGAACCAGAGAGGAAACAGAAACCAAAGAGCAAAACAGCCAACAAAGACAAGAGCAGATATCAGCACCCAGAATTACAGTCTTCCCAAACGCAGATGCCCAGACACCAGCATAAAAACATAATCAATAACAGCCAGAAGAATGTGTTTTCATGAGAGCCCATCAATATTATAGAATATTATTTTAAAGTGTATTACTTTTATTTATGCTGTAGAACATTTGTCTTAATGATGCAAAGATGTGTTGCATTTTTTAATGTTGCATTTGTTTACCTCTGTGAAGTTGTGATTCTTTGCCTGTCTAAAACACTTGATGGTCTAGTAAAGAGCTCAACAGCCAATAGCAAGGCAGGAGAAAGGATAGGTGGGGCTGGCAGGCAGAGAGAATAAATAGAAAGAGAGATCTGGGAGGAGGAGGAGAAGGAGCAAGAGAACAAGGAGAGGAGGATGCTAGGGGGCAGCCCCACGGCCAGCTACTGAGTAAGAGTGAAAATAAGAATTACAGAAGAAAAGAAAAAACCCAGAGGTACAAGATAGATGGGATAATTTAAAATTTAAAAAAAGCTGACAAGAAACATGCCAAGCTGAGGCCGGACATTTATAATTAAGAATAAGTCTCCACATGGTTTGTTTGGGAGCTAAGTGGTGGACGTTCAAAAAATGGAAAGAGTAAGGAACAGCTAACTACATAACAACCCTAGAGCAGCAGGCTCTGAGTATCTTGTCATAGCTAGAGCACAAGAAAAAGACCTTAAAATACCCTTCACGAATATGATAGAGGTCTTTAAAAAGGAAATGAATAAATCCCTTAACAAACAATGGAAGAAAATAAATAAAAGCATTCAAATCCTCAAGGTGGGAATCAATAAAGCAAACCAAAACTGAGGGAAATCTGGAAAGAAAAAATTTAGGCACTCAGAGGCAAGCTTCAGAAACAGAATACACCTCCCTCTCTTTGCCTGGCCTGGGAGCTCAACCCCGTGCTTAGCTGTGGATCTCTGCATCTGCTTCTGTCAGTTGCTGGATGAAGGTTGTATAATGACAATTAGGGTGGTCGTCAATTTGATCATAGGGGTAGATCAGTTTAAGCACCCTCTCTACTATTGCTTTGAATCTTAGCTGGGGCCATCTTTGTGGGTTCTTGGGTATATCTCTAGCATCAAGGTTTCTCTTTAACCCCACAATGGCTTTCTCTATCAAGGTATTTCTTTATTCTCCCTCTCTGTTTCTCTCCCAACTCAACCATTTCCTTTCCTCATGTTTTCCCCCCACCTCTTCTTGCCCCCTCCCCTCTATAATCCCAGTCTACTCAGAAGATCCTCTGTTTCCCCTTCCCACCTTCCCACGGTGGGGTCCATGGATGTCTCTCTTTAGGTTCCTCTTTGTTACGTACCTGGGTTGTGGACTATAGCTTGGTTATCCTTTATTTTATGTCTAAAATCCACATATGAGTGAGTATATACCAAGTTTGTCTTTCTGGGCCAGTGTTACCTCACTCAGGATGACTTTTTCCTGTTCCATCCATTTGCCTACAAATTTCAGGATGTTATTTTTTTTTTCTGCTGAGTAGTATTCCATTGTGTAAATGTGCCACATTTTTAAAATTCATTCCTCAGTTGCGGGGCATCTAGGTTGTTTCCAGGTTCTGTCTATTGCAAATAATGCTGCTATGAACATAGGTAAGCAAATTTCCTTGGGGTAAGAACGTGTATCCTTTGGGTATCTACCCAAGAATGGTATTGCTGGATCATTGGGTAGATTGATTCCCTGTTTTTTTGAGAAACTGCCATACTAGTTTCCAAAGTGGTTGCCAGTCTCAGGTGAAGAGACAGAGGAGAGACTCTGTTGAGGGTGTACCTGGTTTGGGGTCAGGAGTCAGAGTTGCTTCTATGATTAGTATCTTGCTTTCCCCTTGTGGGAGGGGCCAAGATGGCGCAGAAGCAACGACTCAGGCTCTGGGAACAAGTTGAAGCAAGCAAGTTCAGTTTTATCATGGAGGAGAAGACTTTAAATACTTTTGGCCCAGACCCTTCCCCCAGTTAGGAGAAAGGGCTTTGATTTGTTGATATCTGATTCTGGTGGTGGTCTATCACTGGTCTAGGAATGTTGTATCTGGATTCCATCCTCTTCAAGGCCTCAGCAGACTCCAGGTTGGCTTATGCAGAAGTGCTTAAGAGTACATGTTTTAAGGCACAAGTTATCACCAGTTTGCACTGGCTGAGGCTAGTCTGATCTCCACGCCTCTTAGAAGCCACTGCAAGACTCTGTGAGCAAAGGGGTCAAGATCATGTTGAGGAAACCCATAGAGACAACTGAACCAAGCTGAGGAACCTCCAGGGGACTGAGCTAGGCCCTCTGAAAGTAGATGACAGCTGAATGGGGTGGGCTGTTTGTGGGGCCTCTGGCTATGGGATCAAAATTTATTCCTAGTGCATGAACTGGATCCTTGGAGCCCATTCCTGTTGTAGTATGTTTTTCCCTGGACCGTTTTGGGTCCAGAGATTTGTGCCTGGCGCACGCTACGGCTTTTGTCCCCCAAAGAAATGAATCAGACACTTATATACTTTTCACTGTTTGGCCCATGTCTTATGCCCATTACTAGCTAGCTCTTTCTTCTTAAATTAACCCATTTCTATTAATCTTCCCGCCACGTGGCTCCCAGCCCGTGGCTGGCCGGTACCTCTACATGTCTGTTCCTCTTCGGGTCCGAGGGCAACTGGCTAACTCCACCCTTCTTCCTACCTGCTTGTGCTCTGATTCTCCACCCACTTCTATGATGCTCTACATAGGCCAAAACAGTTCTTCATTCACAGTACACAGAGAACATTACAGAAAAACACCTTACTTAGCCTTGATACTGGGGGAGGGGCCTGGTCGTAACTCAACTGAATATGTCAGACCACATTAACTCCCCCTTGAGGTCCTTATTCTTTCTGAGGAATGGATGGGGGGATAGAATGAGGGATGACTGGGAAGAGGGGATTGAGGAGGATGGTAGTGAGTATGTAAAAACAAACACTTTTAAATGAAATTTTAAGATGTCAAAAAAAAAAAAAACAATAGAATACTTGGAAGAAAGACTCTCAACCATGGAAGACTTGAGAAAGAAATGGATACCTGAGACAAAGAAAATGTTAAATCTAAAAAACATTTGGCACAAAACAACCAGGAAATCTGAGACACTGTGGAAATAAGAATAATAGGCATAAAGGAAGAAGAAGACACCCAGGTCAAAGGCACAGAAAGTATTTAAAAAAAATCATAGGAAAAAAACACAAAGAATACTAAATAGAATGGACCAGAAAAGAAAGTTTCTTGGTACATGATAACCAAAATACTAAATATATAGAACATAGAAAAAATACTAAAAGCTGTAAGGGAAAAAGACCAAGGAATATATAAAAGCAAATCTATTAGAATTATACCTCACTTTTCAATTGAATCTCTAAAATCCAGAAGGACTTGGACAGGTAAACTGCAGACTCTAAAAGACCACATTGTCAGCCCAGACTACTATACACAGCAAAGTATTAAATTACTATAGATAGAAAAAAATAAGACATTCATGATATAACCAAATTTAAGCAACAGTTATCTACAAATCCAGCCTACAGAAAGTGGAAATTTCAATTTAAGAGGTTAACCACACCCCCAAAAAACAAAAGAAATAAATAACCCCAGACCAGCAAATTAAAAATGGGGTGTGTCCCCCCCCCACACACATTACCATCATAAATACAACAACAAAATAAGAGGAATCAACAAACATTGCTAATTGATAATTCTCAACATCAATGGTCTCAATCACCAATTAAAAGACACAGATTAGCAGAATGGATACAAAAAATGGAAAAAAATATTCCAAGCAAATGTACCTAAAAGCTAGCTGATGTAGTCATTTTAGTCTCTAACAAAATATATTCCAAACCAAAGCTAATCAGAAGAGATAAGGAAAGGCACTAACTACATATTCATCAAAGGAAATATTCTACCAAGGGGACATTTCAATTCTTAACATCTATTCACAAACAGAAGGGCATCCAAGTCTATAAAAGAACCAATCCTTCAATTTAAATTGCATATTGACTCTAACACAGTGATAGCAGGAGACATGAATACCACACTCTTGCCAATAGACAGGTCATCTAGACAAAAACTTAATGCTGGAGTTAATGATGTCATAAACCAAATGGCCTTACATGTTTACAGAACATTTTACCCAAACAGAAAAGAATATACCTTCTTCTCAGCACCTCATGTAACTTTCTCCAAAATTGACTACATACTGAGACACAAAGCTAGTCCCAACAAATACAAGAAAATTTAAGGCGGCGTCCCAGCACACTCTGGAGCAGGGGCAGCTGAACTCTGCACCTGGCCACACCCACAGCTCCTGCTGCTGCTGAGGGTATCTGCAAGGATCCCTACCGCGACCCCGAACTGAGTGAACTGAGCAAACTAACTGCAGGGGTCTCTGAGGGGCGGATTCGAACCCTGACCAGAGGTGAGGAGGGCTCGGCGGGCCTC